>JAOXOE010028809.1:0-200829 GCA_028565055.1 Phoeniculus purpureus
TTTACTAACCTCAATAAGATGTCCATCGGCAGCCGCATTCTCGTTTTCTTTAAAGGGTATGTACTCCCCGAATGCAATGTTACGGGTGTAAGGTATCTGTGGGTCACGATACACATAACCGCCGTCGTCTTGGTGATTAAAGAAGAGGATATTACCATGACCAAATTCACCAGGATTCACCGCAAGCCAGCCATCTAAATCGTCGACACGCATCTGTGCGTCGCCTGGTAGTAGAGGGACTGTTAGACGGGCAACAGAGAGCTTATCAACCCCGTGGTGGTACCCTGCAATCACATTGCGGTCACGGTCAAGACACTGGAAACCTATCTTCAAATCAATCCCTGGTGTCACCTTGTTGATGTAACGGTACTCATAACTTAAACGGTAAGTCTTGTTAATCATGATAGGAATGGTTTGGTCTAATACCAGACGTTCACAAGGTCCTGCAAACACCATAGCACCAAAGGGTGAGGTTGGACCTAGGTAACCTGCATACTCAAAACGCTCGTTCCAACCCGTCTTGTCTCCGTACTCTAAAACCCCGTTTCTAAACAGGTTGTCTTTTTGCGGTTCAACCGTGTGGTTCTTGATGGCAAACTTAGCATCAATTTCAGCCTTGGTATAAAAACCGTTAAGCTCAACCTTCTTAGCAAAGGTAGTTTCAATAAAGGCAGGAGTGTAGACGCCGTCAATCGGGGCGTAGAATATAGCTGCATCGGCTTTAGTCAGATACGGCGTGAAGTCAATAACTGGGTCTGTAATTTCTGCTTTGAGCGCAAAGTATTGGTCGACTTCTGCAGTTGTGTACACACTGCCTTTAGTAACGAAACCTGAATCAATGTCTTCACGAGTATAGACCGTGTCACTTCTTGGATACAAGTTGTCTACTTCAGCTTTAGAGTAACTGGTTTCTTTAAGAGCATAACGATTGTCAGACTCAGCGCGTGAGTATCCGCTACCTTTGACCTCAAAGAGTTCGTGAACCTTTTGTTGGCTATAGACATCAGACATGTAAGCAAACTTCTCGTTTGCAGCACCAATGGTGTAATAGTTATCAAGGGTTAAGGTTTGGGTTAGATAACCAAACACGGTTGAGAGGGTTGTTTGTTTCTCCTCGCCTTTATCGACAATGATGAAACTCTCAGACCCCAAGATGGTTCTTTGATACGACATGTCCGATAGACTGGGTCGTGTGTTATACGATTCTGCCATTTGGTTCTCCAGTACCCAGATTGGGTGTCCTTTGTGGTTAAACAGTGGATACCCCTCGGTATCTAACATCTTAACCCAAGTGAATGGTTTTTGTAGTTGTCCGATTTCAAACTGAAGCGTGTTCTCAACAGTGACGTCACAACGAATTAAAGACTCGCCAGTTCTAAGGAGGAATAAAGGATACTCCACTTGGAATAAGTCACGTTGGTATCTGACGCACACCACTCGGTCACGATTACGCACGTAGACCAAAAGGATGTCATTGTGGTCAACCAGATTTTGACGTCTGTCATCTAAACACACCTTGATAGATTGCACGTCGTCAAGTATCAGTTTCACGGTCATGTTTTGTTCAGGATGATACCAGTTAAATTCAATACGCTTCTCGGTAAACTCCCCTTCAGTATCAAGGTATGAGTAACCCCAGTAAAAACGCATCTCCTCATCAAAGGCAAATGCAATCTCAGTTGGAATTCGACCGTACGGAGGTGCACCTAGAGACATGACAAACTTGTCGTCTTTATCTAGAGTAAACGTTCGGGTTTCTAAATCAAAATAGAGTATCCAATCTGCAACATCAAGTCCCAGAACTGGGTCTCTGATATCAAGACCTCCCCGCACCTCAGCGATGAGGGGTTTATAGTCCTGTCGGTTATAATGCAAATAGTCGTCTCTAACTGTACTCCTTGTTAATACATTATTTGGAATCATGGTGGCTCTCTTTATTAATCTTCAGTAGGTTTTGGATACTTATCTGATTTGTAGTACGTAAGGTCTTTGGCTTCCGTGATTGGTGGCGGTGGAACGTCAACACCATAGTACTCAGGGATGTCGATACTGGCTCTTGTAACGTTAACGTTAGGTAATTGTATTCTAGCTCGGTAAGTTAGTCTTGAAGCGCTTGCTTTAACCTGTACGTCACCGTAATCTGCTTTAAATTCTTGACGAGAACCTGACACCAACGCCACCCCTTGCCCAAACTCTTCGTACACACGTGAGAAGTACATACGAGAACTGATGCTTGCATCAAATCCTAATGAACATCTACCAATACTTGCGTTTCTAAGTAGTGGGGTGATGTCACCCACACGAGTAACTTTAACGTCACAAGGTAGACCCTTATCAAAACTGACACTATCCACAATCTGAACCGTGTAGCTAGTAAAATGTTTTAAGATATTAATAGCCGCTCTTTGTGTATCCGCTTGTCGTTTTGATAAGGTTAAATCAAGACCGGTGGCGGCTGTCACCAAATCCAAACCTAAACTGATAAGGTTCTCGCCTGTCAACCCTTTTAGGTTAACCCCTATCTGGTCAAGCCAAATGGGATAGTCAGCAGGAATGGTTACTTTACAAGGAATCGCCGCCCAGTAATGGCGGTTCATACAAACCTCAAGTTCCGCTCTTCCCATGAAATGCTCTACCTGAGTACAAATATCGGTTTGTCTGACCATCTCGATAAATATCTCAGTCCCCACGTTGTTTAAGGCGACACTGCTGGTAAAGTGTCTCTCCCAATTTTGCTTGGTATAGAGTGCGGCCAAATCTTTAGGTTGCACTTTATGTGTATTACGCCAAAGCTCAGTGGCCGTCGCTTTACGTTGGTGAGCAGGGGTTGGTACGTAGTCAAAGGAGCGAGGTATCATTCTTGCTTGCATGATGTCCTCCCCTGGGGGACGTTTGAGTTCAAGACCATTAGACCCTTTGTTAAAACAATACAAAGCTACCTTATAAGCGTTGGTGAGGGTCATTGTGATTCTACTACCCGTTAACGGATTGGTCACAAATATAGCACCATCGAGACTTTTATTGACCGTATCATTTTCGTCAATACTGTAAAGCCACAAGTTAAGTAAGGTATCTAATAAAGTAAACGGGTATTTACCAGGAAGCGTTAACATCTCAGACTCGAGGATTTTAGTACTCATGGTGTCGTCACCAGAATACTTAATCTTCTCGTTGATACGAATGTGGGCGTCCCTGATGTCGCGTTCGTTCTCCCTCGCTGTTGGAATACCGTCAAGCAACATACTGTAAATTGATTTGTCAGCACTACTTGATGCAAGAGAATCAAAGTTCAGTACATTCTTCACCAATGCCGGTGTCGGTAAAATTTCATCCGGCATCAGACCTACGTTATGTGTGGTATCGTACCCTGTGATGGGAATGTTAGCCACAGTAAAGACGTTGTCTACAATGTCTTTTAAGGTAAGCTCTTTACCCAAATTGGTTTCGTAGTAGTCCATGTTTTTATACAACCACATACTTGCCTGTAAAGGCAGGTGGTCGTAGACATGACCAAGTCTTCCGTGTGACTCTAAGTAGGCTTTTACATGGAAGGAATGAGCATAAGGTGTCTTGGCGTTCTTTAATCTTATGTTCATAATAACCGCGGGCAGCTGCATGTACATGACGCTCAATGACGCCGCCACATATAAGTCATCGGTGATGGCATAGGCTGAGTTGGTCCAGCGTGACATGTACTTGTTAAGCCAAGTTTGTAACTCTACTATGAAATTGATTTCTTGTTTTTCAATAACGCCGTTTGAGGTTATCTGTGTGGTTTCTACATACCCCACTTCTTCGGTGTTATCAATGTAGTCTTTTACGTACCCGCCCACGTAAAGTATTTCACCGTTGTTGGCTGCAACCGCCAACTCAAGTTTAACGGGATACAAGATACCCATGATGAGTGGTTCAAAATCAGGGTAGCGTGAAACAAGTTCATTGTAGTAATAACTACCAAAACGGTATTCGTTAGCAACCGCGGGGTCACGGGTCATCAACTCTTTGGTGAAGTCCACTTCATAGGTACCATTGTTCCCAATCATTTGTATTTTCATGAAGGGGTGACCGGTCATCTCACGCAAACGCATAAGGTCGGTGATATGATATTGACCTGAGAGATTTTGGTAGTATTTATAAAAAGCTTCAATGGGCGCGTGTGGGTATTGTGCTCGTAGTTCTTCATCAAACAAAGGGCGGTTAATCGCCGACAAATCTTGATTGATGCTTAACGATACATCGTCTAATTTGACGACCAACGTCTTAGCCAGATTAAAGGTTTGCTTACGATAAATATTGTATTGGGTGTTAGACATAAACTCACCTACTTATTAAATTGTTTTTTCATCAGGAGATATCAGCATGCCAAATGCCACCCCTAACACGACTGTGTTTGGTACGATTAATAATAGTACTAAAATACAAATAAGAACAGACACCTCAAGCAGCACACCTGTTATCACCTCTTTAGATAAAGAAGGTGGGCAACTACTAGACGCCATGCGTCGCAAGATGGTTGAGGACCCGAATCCCAAAGCGAGCGTTGAGAAAGGGACCAAGCTGTCACCGGACCAAGGGTACATTGATGCGATTGCAAATGACACAAGTTTAACCATCTCCCAATCGCGTGGATTGTTAGACGCTCTCCCCGATTTAGAACTCAGTAAACAGATTATTGTCAGCTCTATTTTATCACCAAACGACATGTTATCGTCTGAATTAATCTACGGTTGTGGTACTCAAATATTTGGCGATACGACTCAAAGTTTGGTTGCGGTCATCAAAGATTATTTTGATGAAGTCTATAAGATAAAGAAGCAATTGCCTGATATCATTGGGAAAGCTATTTTCACCGACGGTAGTTATGCCATGGCAATATTTCCTGAGACGGCAATTGATGCAGCGATTAACTCTAACCTGAAGATTTCTCGTGAATCTATTATGTCGTTAGACGTTAGTATTCGTGACCCATTATGGATTTTAGGCAATCCGACTGACAAACAAAAATCTAGTGAACCACGTTCACTGATGACAAGCTTTGAGTCAGCATACAATCTTTCAAGTAAGGTTGAGAAGTTCAATCCTGTAGTGGGACATGAGAATCTACACCTAACCGTTACAGACAACCCCTCGCTCATGAGAATGCCTGCAATGATGCGGCGCATTCGTCGTCGTAGTATTGTTAGTAAGTATGACCGACAGACGTATTCCTCTGAGTTTTACTCAAACAAATATAATGAAGCGGCTAGTGGTCCTCAGGATAACGTAGACTATATTTATCCGTCACGTATTTCTAACAATGTTAATTTAATTGACATGTCGGCACTCGAAGGGGACCAGCGTAATGTGGGTCATCCAGTGGTCTTTACCCCGCAAACGGTTATCCCTGTCTTTGAACCGGGTTCACCCTCATCACACGTAGGGTACTTTATACCCTTAGATGAAACCGGTAACCCACTATCAACGGTTGGGTATGAAGACCAGTTCACCGAACTACAAAACCTAGCGCGGGGCACCAACCAGGCTAATGGCGGGGGCGCCGGAACTGGTTCAGGGTATGCCAATTACGAAAACATCTCAAGCGTCCTAGCCGCTGACCAAGACCAGTCCCCTATTAACCCATCAGAGGCAGCAAAGCTTTACGGGTCAGTGATTGAGAACGAACTGGCTGAGCGCTTAAAGAACGGTGATTACAATGAGAAACACACCATTGCCAAAGCGACTTCCGTATACCGCATGATGTTCACTCGGGCTTGTCAGTCACTTGGTACTCAGCTTTTATACGTGCCTTGTGAGTACATGACCTACTTTGCTTACGACTATCATGAAAATGGAACCGGTCGTTCCTTGATTGAGAAAACCAAATCCATCTCATCAATGCGTATGATTAATCTGATGGCAAACTCAATGGCTGCTATTAAAAATGCCATCAATCACCGTGAGGTAGCCATCACGTTAGACCCTGAAGACCCAGACCCAATGAAGACGGTTGAACAACACATGCACGAGTTCACTCGTGCGACTCAATCGGAGTTCCCTATTGGGAAATTAAGTTACAGTGACATCACAGAGTCATTGCAGCGCGCAGGGGTCTCAGTAAGCGTCTCAGGTCATCCTGGTGTCCCAGAGACCCGTATGGAGGTCAGTCAGTCTCAAGGCTCGTACGCGAAGTCTGACGACGACTTAGACGACAAGCTGACCCGTCAGAACATTATGGGTTTTGGTATCCCACCTGATTCTGTTAACTCAGCAACTGAAATGGAGTTTGATAAGAACGTTGTCACCTACAACAACCTATCAAATAAGATTAACATATTACGTCAAGAGATTACCTGTGAACATCTCTCTGACTTTATACAAAAGTACACCCGAAACTCTGCGCCTTTGATTGACAAGTTAAAAGAGGTCATCAAAAAGAACAGAGACAAAATTGATGCTGGTGCGGATATCGCTAAAATCAGTGATGAAAAACTGGCGATGATATTCATTAACTACATCGAAGTTGGTTTACCCGAAGCCGACAGTTCCAAAACAGCTTCTGAAATGGAAGCATTCAACGAATACGAAGCAGCACTAGAGGTATTCTTGAATGCGTTTATTAGTGATGAGATGATGTCGTCTGAACTCATGGGTGAGGAAGTGGGGAATGCGGTTCGTTCCATGCGTCCGGTTATTAAAGCTTACTTCCTACGTCGTTACTTGTCTAACAAGAACATTGCACCTGAGCTGTTTAGTTTGGTTGCGACAGGCGACATGGAGAACGAATACTTTGATATCTTAGAGCAACATGAGGACTACATTGAATCCATTATGCCAGCCTTCAAGAAGTTCATTATCCGTACCATGAAAATGGGTGACCAAGGTGATGGTGTGATTCAAGCTGCCAAGTCTATTCTAGAACAAGTCAAAGAAGCCCGTGCTAAAGCGCTAGGTGGCGAGGCTGAGAGTTACGTTAATTCTGATGACACCGCTGACACCGGTGCGGAGGATGATGAAGATGGCGCTGGAGAAGATGGCGACGACCTCTTCGGAGACGACGAAGATGGCGATGATAAAGAGAGTGGTGAAGAAGGCGATGAGGGTGGCGATGATAAAGACGGTGAGGAAGACGGAGACGATACTGGTTTCGCTGATGACTTCGATTTCGGAGACGACGAGTAAAACGGAACTGGACTCCATTCGTATTCGCCCTGAGTATCGCGAGACCCCTGAGTCTAAAATGGATTAAACGCAAAAAAAAAAGAAGTCTCCCGAGGGAGGCTTCTTTATGCCGACTCCCTAAGGAATCGACACATTGACCTACTAGCGTTTAGCTAGCAAACCTTCTACTATTTCTACTTGGTTCTTTAACTCACGTACTGCCAACTTACGAAGGCGACTCTGCTTAGCAGCTTCGAAGGTAGCCAGTTCATCCTTTAACTCTTCTAGCTCTTTCTCTAAGAAGAGAGTCTGGTCAAGCTCTCTAAGAGTTTTCTCGTACTCTTTGAAAGCGCGGTCGATGTTGGCATACATTTTGGTCAAACGTATGCCGTTCTTGACTGGATGGCGAGATACTTCTTTGAAAAGATTAACCTCACCTAAAAGATGATTACCAACTGTTAGCTTGGTTGTATTCAATTGCCCCTCAAGCATTGGGGCTGATACGATTATTATATCGCCTCCTTCAATTTGGCGTTGGATTTGGAACACGCCGTCGCGCACTCCTGCCATGGCCAGTCCCACGAATGGGCGCTTTAAGATAGTGCCCGAGTCTACCATTAGCGCATGTGCCGCTTTAAGTAGATTGTCAGTAACAGTGTAGTTACTTGGCACGTACTCGATGTTGCGGTACTCAACAGTACCGTTTGCAACTGAACCGTTTGCAAGCACTGACTCAAAGTCGATATTGTTGACAACTTTACCGGCTACTTCTGCTGCGATTGCTTTTACGTCTAGGTTTAAAGTATCCATAATCTTAATCTCTTAATTGTGCTACGTAATTGTAGCGGGGGGTTATGTACCGATTCTAGAATGAATGGTACTGGTTCACTAATGTAGTATGTATTTGAAATAACTTTGTTCTTAAGCTGGGTAAGTTGCGATGATAGTCTCAGCAACAAAGCGTCTGATGTTCTTCTTTGCGTCCTCAATCGTTTCATCATATGTTTGACTACGATTATGCAGAAGGTCGTTCAGATTGAGTTCAGGTTTGTTAACCCGTACCACACGGGTAGAACTAAAGAGAAGATAACCCACGTTAGAAATTGGGGTTATAATCTCTACTGGTTTATCAGAGCAGTGACAACGTATTACAAAGGCCCTGTTACTATCAAACCCATATTGAGCAGTGTCAGCGGCCTCAGGGGTATCCATGTAACCTTTGGTATAGAGTCTATCTGCAACGGTGTCTATAAAGCTTTTCATTTGATAGTTATCGTTGAGGTTGATTTTAAGAGTTGTCATCTTTATAGTCCGAAGTGTTTGAACATGTGGATATTGTATTCACCGGAAAAGCCGTCGATGAACGCTTGTTTAGGGAACATCCCAACCAATGCAGTTTCGCTTTTGTCAAGTGCTCGTCTTGCTGTTGGTACTATTTGAGCTAAGAAGGTAACGCAAGTTCTGTTGTGACCTTCTGCGATGTATGGTGGAACATCAAGTAGTCGGACGGTGTAACCTGTCTCTTCCATGGTCTCGCGAATGGCACAGTCAGCATACGACTCACCTGGGTCACTCTTCCCGCCAGGCATACCGATGTCAGTATGGTCATCCTTGCGCGATACCCCTAAGAAGCGGTCACCGAATTTAATAAGAGTCATTGCACAAAATATTTCTGTGGTGTTGTTATCCATGGTTCTCTCCTTTAAAGAATAGATAGCATTGGCTCATTAAAGTAGTATGTATTTGAAATACTTTTTATGTCTGTTGGTCACATACCGACATAGACAAAAAAAAAGAACCAGCGAACCGGTTCTTTTTTTTTGTTCCTAATTAACTATCGCGATTAACCACCTGGTCTTTCATTGCGTCCTTCTACCCCCGTCTCATCGTCTCTCACGTAACCTTGCTTGATAGGGACTCCGTCAGTACGGTCGCGACGGTAACTTGCACTTACTGGACCGTGACCCATCGGGTATCCGGCTTGGGGTTGTTGCGGGTGGAAACCATACGGCTGTTGGGGTTGTTGCGTCTGGAAACCATACGGCATTTGCATTTCAGGGTAAGGCGGATAACCTACTTGTGGACCATCAATGATAATAAGTTTAGGTAGCGTGCCTATTTCTTCATCGCGCGAGTCGACAAAGACACCAGTGAGTATCTTAATTAAATCGCTGATATCTTTGGTGGGACCAGGTCGTTGCATATGGTAGCAAACCACACCACCAACAACGGCTTTGACGTCATCCGTCGATAACGTGAATGGGTTAATATACGTATCAACGTTCCGTACTAAATCAGTGGTGACTCTGAGGTTACCATTGTCTAAAGGGATTTCTATCATCAATACTGTTGCAGGCAATAACGTGATGGTGACACTATCACCAACTCCCGTCATTTTAATCATTTCGAGTTGGAGCGCTAACTGAGCGGTTTTCTGAATGAAGTGCTCGACTTCCGGTAAGGTAGTTTGGTTGATGGTAAGGGTTGGGTATGAATTGCTCATTGGTTTATTCCTTATTGTTTTAAACACATAAAGAGTGGATGACAGTCGTCATCCACCCGAGACGGACTACTTTACCTACGCCTTTTTGCTAATGACGTAAGCTTCTGGTGAGTTGGTTTTCTTAATATACATGAGCTCATTGTCGGCAGTAATAAACAGAATGTGAGAGGCGCGGTAGTTTGAGTACTTAACGCGGTCATGTATCGCACGGTATAGCTCAGGGAACGATTGTTCTGTTACTGTGCAGGCCACCGGTTTATGTTCTGCCCATTCATCGTTCTGCTGTGGCAACGGGATGTAGATGCTACTTGATTCGATTGGAAGCGCCGTCACGTCGGTTAGTTGTGACAAAGCAACTCGCAATTTCTCAGGTTCATCGTCCATCTCATCTTGTGTTTCGTCTGCTTCAAGATTGCGCTGAGACTGCTCGTTGGTGATATCCGGATACGAGTAACCTGCATCATCATCAAGCACATGAGGGTAGAGTCGTGTCTGGCAGAGTTCAGCTAGGTGTTGTTTAAAGTCATTACGTAAATCGTAGGTCTTATACAACATCACGACCAAATCGTCAATGTCAGTATCAAAGGAGGTGATGGTCACCTCCCCTAAGTTTAGACGATAGTGGAGCACGTCGTTGACATAATCGGTAGCCAGGTGGTTAAGATAATTCCAGATGTCGATAGGTAAATTTAAATCTACCATGTTTCTTAAAATATCTTTCAAATCGCTCCAGTCTTTACAGTCACGTATCTTGATGGCTTCTAACGCAAGGTCGCCTTCTAATACGGCTTTGTAGTCACTGATGTATTCAAAGTTAACCACACGACCTTCTAACGTGATATCGGGTGTGTTGTCTTTGAAGTTCTGTATGTAAAGCTTGGGGTCAGGACTGCCTACCACAGCAGTTGTCAAGATGTACGGTTTGGTTAAATCAAAGTCCCCTACATTACCATTGACGTTCCCTTCAATAACCCGTGCTTCAATGTCTGCAAGCGACTCTTCCACGAAGAGTTCACGTTGGACGTTTGCGAGCATCGCAGCAGTCTTCTTACGGTTAGGTTCGTTTGCTACCTCACGCACCCTGTCGAAGAACTGAGAGGTTTCATGTTTATCGTAATCCATGTCATCGCCTTCATAAGGAATTAGTTTAAATCCACGGACGGCCTTGTTGGCTTTAAGTTCGTAGATGCCTTTCATTTTCTCAGAGTCAAAGATAATTGGCGGACCAACCTTTAAGTCGCCTACCCCAGCCTGAGCTGCAAAGTACTCACACTCAAACCCAGAATGTGTTTTCATAATAGCGTGAGGTGTTGGTTCAACCACGGTAGTTGTCTCAATTACCTTAGGCTGAGTACCTGGACGCGGTGTTGGTTCCACAGGTGTCTCAATCTTGGCACCTTGTGCTGCCGGACTTGGGAAATCCAGATGGCGTTGATTTGATGACGCTTGTGGATTATAACCTGTACCTGATTGACCCTGAGGCGCAGGTTGCGGTTGGGTCTGATTGTTTTGTACTGGCGGTGGGTTACCTGTATTACCACGATAAGGACCCATACCAGTACCAGCTTGGGTCTGTTGTTGGTTAGGATTGTATCCCGCGTAAGTACCAGTATAACCGGTTGGGTTTGCAGTGTGTTGAGTCATAGGTCCAAGTTGCGGGTTCCCTGTTGGATTGGGTCCCCAGTTTTGAGTGTTCTGTGTCTGGACCTGATAACCTGGCATTGGTTGATACGCGGGTTGAGGGGTTTGGGGTCGATAGAATGCTGCTTGCTGTCGACGGTTTTGCATTGCTTGCCATTCTTGTTCGGTTGTGGCTGGTTGCTGCGGTACTTGATGTAGATTGTACCCGTCGAAAACATAAACCAACCCGTCGGTTGCTCTAAAGGGTTGGTGCATTGGGTATTGTTGATTCATATCATTTGCTCCTAGGATGTCACCAAATTTGGACAGATGTTCACTTATCTTGCGCTCGAGTTCCGGAAGCTCTTTTGCTAGCGTTTGATAATGGTTTAGGGCACCTGGTAACAAGGATGCCCACAGTCCTTCTTTTTTGATTAACCGGGCTAAGTACAGCTCGGCTACTTTTCTTACACCTACACTGATTACCTTGTCGTTGTGGTTGCTAAGCCCGTACATGTGGTAATCACAGTAGTTTACTGCAAGCTGGGTGAGCCAAGTAAACTCATCGTTTTGGAAACCCTTCTTGACGAGTATTCCATAAGCTTTTTGTTTTGGTGGAAACGTGTTGCCTTTCCATTGTAGTATCTCAAAGGTGAGGTCCACCACAATGTCTTCAACATGTTGTTTCATCTTCTCGCGATAACCAACAGGAGGAATCATTGGTCGTTCTTGAAAGGGTGCCTTGTTGTTCAATGTTCGCTCCTTAGTACCACCATTAACTAGGCTCACTCTAATGGTATATATTCGATTATTGTTATCTCTGTATCATCTTTTGTGCTCGTTCTGTAATCTCCAGTAAGTCAGGGTTACGTAACACGGTTCCATCTGTGTCTACTATCGTATACATATTGAGCCTTGAACGACCCGTCTGGTCACCTGAGATTGCAGTTAGGTTACCCACTTCCCCAATAGACACATCCAAGTACATGTCCGGCGTGAAAGCATTAGAGTTGTTGTCACGGGTTAAATCCTTTTGCAACACCAAACGACTGGTCAAACGCGGGATGATGTTGTCCGTACTATTACTGGCTGATTCCACTTCAGCGTGCTTGTGGTTAATACGACCAATGTCGTTAATACCAATCCCTTGTTTGATGATGTCGTGAACGTCCTTTTCTTTTAAGTTCTTATCTTTCTTCTTGGCTTGAAGTTTATAACCGAGTCTAAAGATTTTCTCAGTAATCATGGAGAGGATATAACGCTGGACTGTCATACGCTTACCATACATAGTTGCAAGGTTTTGTGAAGACTTTACAATACGTGTGGTAAAGGTTCTCATGATTTCAATAAACAACTGATAGATGTCAAAGACGTACACTTCAATACTGGCAAGTGACGCACACACTTGTGCATCCAAATGCGTGTCCAATGAGTTCAGGTTACGTTCAGCGGAGTTTAACACCGTTAAGTCTGAAGGTTCTTCAGGGCGCAGGGTCATTCCCAAGAACAGCTTCCATACAACAGGGTCATTTAAGTCTTCTCGTTCGGCACGAGAATAAAAATGGTCGATGTTGTAAAAGAAACTCATGGCAACTTGCTGTGCCATTAAGTCGTACTGACTACGACGGATAGCGAGTTTTGAGGTTGGAGGGATAAAGTGGGCGCCTTTGAGGGTATGAGGTTTGGCACCAATACTACTACAGATGACCCATTCATCGGCAGGATAGTTATCCGTGTTGATGTCCTCTTTGCCAAGTTTGGCCTCAATGTTTAAATACTCTTTAAACACTCCTTCAACCCCTTTCTTTGCAAACAAATACTGGGCAACCAAAGGTCTCATGTTCTTGGTGCGTCTTAAGTCTTTCTTAGAGATGGACTTGTCAGGGCGACCATTATAAACATCAGAGTAAACCACAAAACCATTCTCACGAACCCCGTCAACATTCATGGCATAATGTTCACGCATAAATGTAATTTTATCTTTGTTGACATGAATGAAGATAGAATCAGTACCGACACTTAGTCCCTCGTCAATCAACACAGGGGAGATTAAAAAGTTACTGCCGTTGATGGTAATGAGTCCTGCCTCTCTTACAAAGGGTAGTGACATGTGATAAGGTTGTAATTGTTTGCCTTTGAATTCAAACAATACCTTAACCATATACGTATCGTTCTTAGCGATGTTATAGCTTTTGTCGTAAACACGATTTAGATAATCGGTTTGTGGGTCGACTCTTTCTATTCGTAGAAACTTTAGGTCCTCTGGATAATCTGCCTGACTGGCTTGCAAAATGCGAGTGATGTGTTCTTCCACGTTTTGCATGAACTCAGTCACAATCCCGTTTGCTATCAATGGATTGAATTTAGGGTTCACTTGGTCTATCATTGTAAAAAGTTTATTATCCATAATTTACACCTTGGGGTTAAGTTACAAAAATAGGGCGATACACACCCCCACTACAGTGACAATACCTGTGATGACAGCAGGTAGCCATTTAAATGTTTCCGACCAGTTCTTACGATACGTACTGGCTGAGTCGTACATGTCGTCACGTTGTAATCGGTTCTCCTTTATTTGATTGAGTTTGCGAGTGTGCTCTAGTGTCATGTCCTTGACCACTTGTTGGTGGGCGAGGGTGAGCGCTTTCTCTTTTTCTTTGAATTCCTCATCCCTTTTGATTTTAGCTTCCTCGGCTTCTGCTTTGACTCTAATCAATTCTTTTTCAGCAGCCAGTTTAGCATGACCAAAATGGTCTTCAGCGGCTTCCCGAGTTTTGTATAAATTAAAGACCTCGTCCGCAGTGTCAAAAGGCTCAAAGGTTTCCTTGTATGCCTCTCCTGTAGCATGGTCATAAGGAACCGTTTGATAGATACCTGCTGCCATGGTAGGTTCATTGATGACCGGTATTTCGATGACGTGACCATTTAGGTTCACGTATCGTTTAGAGCGTTCCCCTTGTGGGTCGTTGGCAAAGATTTTAAACACTAAAGATTTAGGCGCATTGTCAATCTGAGATTTGATAAGCGCGCTTGAACTGGCAGGGTGTAGTAGACGGTTGGCAATACTTGTCTTAGCAATGACGACTGATAACTCTTCAACGTAAATAGAATAACGATGAGAGGCTAGGTCATACTCGCTAATAAATAATGTCACCGTACCGCTAAGAGAACGACTGGGACCATACTGGTTGCTTTCACGGTCCTCAACCATTTGGTCGAAAACTTCTTTTGGTACATCTGTGTTCTTGTCTACAAATGATAGGTTACTTACGTTAAAATCAACGTACGTACTCTCCCACTTGTATGTTCTTTTAATAATCACTCCTCGTTGTTGACTGCTTGATGGGTTATTGGGTTTCAACACAATGTGTTTATTCCCTGACTGAATGATACTAATCTCTACTCCTAGGGTATTAATCCATTGCTCCTCTATGGTTAGTTGTGGAACGGCTTGAGTACCGCGGCGTTGTTCGATGGTGGATTCGCCCTTGGCAACAAACGATGCTTTTGGCACATGAAAAGCTGGACCGAAATACGCTTGATTGATGGCAGGGGTAATGTTTAATTCGTTCATGGTTAGTTACTCGTGGTTTGGTGTAGGCAATGCTACCGCGTCATAAAGGTTAAAAGTCTCCTGTTCAATGGATAAGTTATAAACACTAGAGCTCCTTAGGATGGTGGGTTCACTTTAATAGTGTATAACTGAAGAGAATTAGTGATTGAGAATTAGTCGGCATAAAAGCCACCCCTTTCGGGATGGCCTTTTTGAATGCCTAGCAGTTTTACTAAGAAACTGTTTTGACACCAACACGTTGTTCGGTAACTTCATCAAGACCTTTAACGTCAATCTCGATAAGGATTGGTAAATGGTTCACGTGACGTACACGTGGTTGAACCATCAATTCACGAGCTTGCGCACCGCCACGGCTGTTAGGCACGTCAGTTACAAGTTCAGGAATCCAAATCATGTTACCAAAGCCAAGACCATCTGGCTCTTTTACGTCAGGACGGATGAAGGTTAGGAAAATCTTATCTTTCATACGGCCATCAGCTGAAGTAACCACTTGATAATCAAACGCGTCTGACATCATGCGAGTATCACCGTCTACGATTAAGTAGCGATGGATACGTGAAGCAGTACCAACAGCAACAACAGGCTTACCACCACCAGCAGCTTCTAAGGCAGCACCGTAACCGGTAGCCCATGCAGCTTTAGTGATACGGTCACGTGCAATTTCAATCAATGCTGCGCGGATGTCGCTTGCGCGTTGATGTGAACTTGGGCTGTCAACCACTTGTTGTAAATCAAATTCGATATGCTCGTAGTATGGACGAACCAATAGACGGCCAATACCTTCAACTTTAGGTACAGGAAGACGACGGTCCATAGACACTTTGTACTGTTGTAAAGCTTCGCCGTACTCAATCAATTTAGTAACAGCGTTGTTTGAGTTAAGTTTACGAGCCGCTTCGATTGGACCTGAGATATCAGTCAACGTAGCAGTATCAGTGATAGGCTTAAGTGCAGTGATTGGGCTACCTAATGGGATTGGATAGCTTTCAGACCATGTTTCAACACGGACCAATAGACCACGCTGACGACGGTTCAAGTTCGAACGACGAGCGTAGATGTCGTATGAATCAACAGACAAGCCAGTCACTTTTGCTTTGACGTCATTTAGAGTAGCAACGTCAGTGATTTCATAGATTTCACCAGCACTGTCAACGTCCCAAACTGAATCAATTTCAACACCAGTACTGTTAACTTCAACGTTACCAGTTTCAAGGTTAGCAACACCTGTGATGGTCAACGCTAAACGTAGGATGTAGTTTGCACTTGCACCGGCAGCTAGTTTACCTAGTGCTTCAATGGCAGAACCATCAACCGCTTTTAAGCCAGCATGTAAAGGTACATCTACAGTACGGAATGACAAAGTCATGTCACGGTCGTAACCTTCAGCAGACTTTTGGAATTCACTTAACGGCATGCGAAGTGTTTTAAGTTTAACATAGCTTTCTTGAGGTGCATCGGCTGCATCAAGACCAGCGATTTTAAGATACAATGCTTCTAGAGCCATGTGACCATCTAGTGAGTCAGTAGTATCGTTAACGCCAGTTGGGTCAAGTGTTGCGTTTTGAGAGATTGATAGAAGGTTTAGTTTCTTACCAATTTTCAATGGTGCAGTTTTAACTTTTAAGTTACCAATTTCAACTTCAGTTTCACCGATGTTATCAGAGAAGTATTGGTTACTTGCATCGTATAAAGGATAGATACGAGTGCTGTCGTTCGCAAGAACGTTGTGGTCAAGAGTTGCGTCAATCAAAGACTTACTCATGAAGGTTTCTGGCGCAGGTGCACCATCACCAATATGGTTATATTCGTTATGAACCATGGTACGTTGAATACGTACGCTGTAACCGGCACGGTCAGGAGTAGTAGTGATAGTTGGGTAGAACAATTCACCGAAGGCATCTTGACGAGCGGCTTTCAGGTTGAAAACTGGAGAGTAGTGCATGTGGTCGCTGATGTTACGACTATCGAATGCTTCTAGTGCTGGAGTGGCACGTGAGTCGATATCAGAACTTACATCAAAACCATTGTTGCCGTCACCATTACCTACAGCAGTTGCTGCACGGTGATAGGCTTCTGGGTCTTCAGTCGCTTGCATTGCGATAGTCGCAGCTTCTTTCTGTGCGTCTGTTAACTCTTCAAACTCTTCAGCCTCACCGTTTTCTAGGTAAGTTTCTTTTAACACTTCTTCAAATTCTTTGCTGAAGTCTTCAGCATCGTTTTGGCTGGTTAGGTCGGCGCGACTTTCAGCAGAGTAAGCCCACTTAGCAGCACCAGCTGGTAAGAAGTTGACACCATTTGCGGCAGTACGCGCTCGAATCTTTTGAAACAGCGCGTTGTTGATGTTCGTTTGCCCGGTTTTAAGTTTGGACATAGCTAATTCCTTTAATTCATGAATTAAAAAATAGGACGGATGTTTTTGTTAACAGTGTATAACACCAGTCCATGAAGAGAAGATTGACGTCTGTGCTACGGTCTCAAAAGGATACACGTTGCAAAGGAATTCAATACACTTTTTATAACACTCGTGGTGGTTGTCTGCTTCGCCACCTCTAGTGAATGAAATACCTACGTGGATACCGTCGATGGGTAACATCTCGAATACATAATTATCACGCACATGTTCGCTAAGATTTTGTTTCAAGGGTTCAATCCTAGATAACGTTTGCTGCATAGCCGCAATTGCGTTGTCCATATTATTTGTATACCCAGACATACTCTTTATACTTTCACAAGTAATTAGTGCGCTGGCAGACACGTTCTGTAGTATACGTTCTATGTCCAAATCACGTGCGTTCGTGACACTTTCATTGTCGTTACCTTCTATGACAATTTGTTTGGTCTCACCTATCTTGCTTCGGGTGTTTGCAAACAAATCTACCATATCAAAAGTATCGGTGAAAGCAGTAAATGCCGTACTGGTTCTGAATATCTCATTACAAGCATAGTAAAATGAAACATCTTCCATAGTAAGTATGTCTAGTAATGGTGCTAGAGAGATTAACTCACTATTTGGAAGATTGTAAGTGTTCTGTACCTGCTTCATCCAAGGGGGGATGAAGACAAGTTTACGGTCTAACTTTCTTTTCGGTGACATGTTAAAATCCTTAAACGAGAAAGGTGTTACATATGGATACTAAGCTTTTATTGGTAAAGTGCATTACGATACTTTATTTACAAGGTGAGCTTCAAAATAATAACAATGAAAGTGCAAACATTATCGTCGGTAAAGTACTAGAGTTGGTCAAGCCTGCCGATAAATCTATCTCTACAGATTTTGGACATGACACCATCACACAATTACGCGAGTGTTTGGTATGGATGTCCACTCAAACGCCAGGCACACAGTATGATGTACCTTCATTGAAACAACGCTTCTTGATGGCAACCCAAGAAGAGAACTACATTTATGAAGCTTTAATTTCCATGTTCCTAACGGAGCCTTTGCTTGATGAAGAAATCACCAAACGTATGCGCTTCAACATGGCTGAGATTAACACAGCCCTTGACAAGTTAGAAGTAACAGAAGTACTAAAGTCATACTATAAACAAACCCAGTTCGGTTCTGAGGCATTAGATTGGACAACACTCATACAGAGCATCAATACAGACTTGCAACCATACGTCAATATTGGCAGTAGCGGTAACCGCGCAACAGCGCATCCTAGTATTGTTAAAAGTATTGATTTTGGAGACCCTGACTCTATTGGTGCAGCCCTTGAAGCAGCTAAAGATGAATTATCAACCAAGGGCGTTATAAGAACCCCTTATCAGGGTTTGAACCGTATGCTTGGACCACACGCCGGTATGCGTCGCGGTGAGTTCATTGTTATACCGGCACTACAACACAAATACAAATCTGGTATGGTCATGGATTTGTTTTTAAGTTGTGCCCTGTTTAATAAACCGCACATGCGTGACCCCTCTAAGAAACCACTAAACCTGCGTATCTCTTTTGAGAATACCTCACAGGTTGATATGGAAAATATGTACTCGCGGATGATGACTCTTCAAACAAATGAAGTCATTGACATCGCTAAAGTAGATATTGCAGAAGCGAGTAAATACGTTAATGATAAACTCACCATCAATGGGTACCATAATAAGTTATACCATATCGACCCCTCTGATTACACCTACATGGATTTGTTTAATCTCATCGAGGAGTTAGAGGCTGAAGGGTACGAGATACATCTATTAACGCTTGACTATCTAAACATGATGAGTAAGAAAGGTTGTAACCAAGGACCACACGGCGAGGAGATACGTGACCTCTTCCGCCGGGTTCGTAACTTTACGAGTAAACGTGGTATCTGTACGGTAACCCCGCATCAGATTTCAACAGAGGCTAAAATGTTACTGCGCAATGGTCAAAGCAATTTTGTGCAACAGATTGCTAATAAAGGATACTACGACGGTTGTAAACGTATTGACCAAGAAGTTGACTGTGAGGTGTACCTACATATCGTTGAAACCAATGGAGCCTACTACCTAACCATGCAGCGCGGTAAGCACAGGGGTGTACGTACCCCTGCGGTTAATCAGTACGTGGTTTATCTGTTCGACGACATATCAGGATTGCCTTTTGATTTACTGACCGAAGACAAGTCACGTAAGTCCGTAGGAGCAGACACCATCGCTAGCGGTGGACAAGAGGCATGGTACGCAGGGATTTAAAACCCATAAAAGGAGACCCCTGTGGGTCTCCCATTATGCCGAGTAATTAACGAACACTACAGTTGTGGTTAGGGTCTTGTAACACAAAAGAAGACCTTGGGTGTTTTATATGTAGTGTTTGACCTTCACGCCATACAACTGTTGCCGGAAACTCAAGAATCCGCTTTGGACCCAGTTCACACACCACCGAGACGTTCTCTGCAATGGGGGTTTTGAGGTCGGCATTTAGGTTAGGGTCAGTATTACTAACCAATACTAAAATTGCAAGACTCACTATGAGGAACGATAGCGTTAGGAATACAGATTGGAATGCGTCTGAGAGAATATTACCCATCGTTGTATTAACCTTGGTGAATGTAAGTTAACGCTGACATGGAAAACGTGAGTAGCAGCGCGAGTATAAACACAGACAACATCAGTCTTAAGGCAAAGTAAATACCTTCGTCAGCATAAGAGTGGGTTAGTTTTTTAAGTGAGTGCATAGGTGCTCTCCTTTTGGTTGGCATAAATTGTCACTATAAGATTACCCTATAGTGACAAGTTTTTTAGCTACCAATGATTAACCAACGCTTTGGCTAATAGAACCAGGGCGACAATAATACAAAAACCACCAATCATTATTGCCCAGGTCGCACGGGTGTAGAACACCACTTCATTCCTTTTTAAAGGCTGCTGCTTTTTTAGCTTCTTCAAAATCTTCTCCTTAAAAACCTTAGTATAAGATTAATGGGAGTTAATTGAGAACTAGGTCAAAAGATGGACAACACCCACGAGAAGTAATAGTGTCAGAGCGGTGAATATCGCTCTCCCCCAACGACCACTAAGGGCACCATACAGTTTATTTTTCATCCGTATTCCTCCTGTGTAACCAGATTGTTTACCAGCTGACGGATATTTAGCAGTACACTCGTTTTGCTTCGGTTGGCATTGATGTGGTGTTTGACAGGAATGGTAATTCGCTCGTAGAGTTCTTCATACAGTCGGTGACGACGTGTAATCAACCGTAGGGTAAAACTACGTTCAAAGTCATCCAAGCCGCCATCGCGGCTTTTTATGCGCTCGATTCCTGTGCCTGGGGTTACGCTTAGGTATATTAAAATATCCACCTGCATGTGTTCTGCCAATAAAGGCTCTAGGCGACGTATTAACTCAGAGTCATGTTGGTACACCAATGTTGACAGATAGGTGCGGTCAATGACTAAGTAATCATATTTGCCTAGGTTTGGTTTGACGAACTCGTCGTAGATGTTTAACAAGTACGAGGTGAACAACATGGCTTGCACATCGGCCGAAGTATCTTTTAGGTTAGGTCCCGTAACGATATCTCTTATCTGCCGGGCAAACGGGGGGAGGTTCTCGGGACCAATGTGAAGGACAGTTTTATCCTCATCCTGTAGGCGTTTAACCAAGAAGGCTGACACCGTGCCTTTGCCTGACCCATCATCCCCCTCTACAGCGATGACTTTAGTTTTTAATGGTAGCAAAACACTCTCCTTTACTAAAAGATGAACATCGCGATGGCGGCTATCGCCAGACCAAGTATTGCACCGAACAATGTCGCTGCTACAGCAGTACCTACGAAAATACCTGTGAAGTTGGGGGAGCCCATAATCAATTCCTTTTTATTTAAGTGAAAGTAACATACTAAGAAGAATAAATGTTTTATTAGACGATGATAGGGGTTACTATCTCCCCTGTCTTACGCGGACCTGTTGTATCCGTCCCTTGGGTCGGTGCCGTCGCTGTAGAAACAAAGAGAGTGACGATACTATCATTGGTAAAGATACGTTGGGTTACACTACGGTTGGTTTGGCGGGTTTTTGTTTCCACCGCGATGACCCTTCCGTAAATCTCTTTTGCCAAACCTGAGTCCATGTACATATAGCGCACAGGCATACCCGGGTGAATCAAATCCGACTTCGAAGCCTCCCATTGTACTTGCACGATAGAACCACTTCGTTTTAGAATCTCTGAGTATTCAAGATTGTAACTTGACGTGATACGCTGGGCAACTTCCGTGGCAACGTTAACTTTACGCATCTGGTGTGCGTTCACCACCTGTGTGACGTTCTTGGTACGGTCCACTAAAAACTTGTTGTCTTTAATCTCACCGAAGTCCTCGAATACTTTTGAGGCGTCTACAAACTTAAAACCGTTACCCTGATTCTGCATCGTGGCTTCTGACTCATCAAAGTGTGAAGTGTCGCCGGTCCCCAATACGATAAGCTGACCTGCTGTTTCCCTAAAGGTCACCTCCATCTCAGCAAGCTTGTCTCTTGGTAGGTTAATAACGGTGAGTGTTTTAAGCGCTAGGTGATAGTAGGTGATGTTATAAGGCGAGTAGATGTACCACATGTCATCCTGGTTGTAGTACTTAAACCCTGTCGGGTAGATACCCCCTGTCAGACGATTGATGGTCTTAGGGGTATCCACCACACGTGTCAAGTGCGGGACGACAATATGGTCTTTAACCTCGGTTGAATATCCGGACTCCACGGTAATACCTTTCACCCCTGGGGTATTTGCCATGAGCACACACATAATGGCATCCATTGGTGCGGACTCGCGGATGACACTACCGAAGGTCTTGATGCGTAACTCTTCAAGACCGGTTGGGATTAATTGAAAATCAAGGGACATCAAACTGTTGACGTTTGATTGCTTGCTCGATGAGGTCTCTATCTGCTTGCCCTCTAAAATGGCACTCTTAACGTCATAGAGTTTTGCAGTATACCGTGTGACCGTGTTCCCCTCGGAGGTTATCTCCTCGTAACTTGAAGAGGTTCTAAGTGGGATTTTAATGAGAGTAATCTCAAGGTCAGTATGGTTAGGGAGGATGTTATGCGTCACTTCGCCTACCGGAAAGGATGCCTGCACACTAACAACATCGCCGAAGCGGGTGTAGTAATCCCGAAGCTGGTTAACAGAGTTGATAACGAGCGCGGGTACCTCTTTACCATTTGGACAATGGACAGTAAGTTTATAGTTGTAACTGACCACCTGAGGAGACGCCTGTCCAATGGCACTAATCTCTTGGCTGATGATGGTCTGTAGTATATTGGCAGGAGTGGTTTCCATTTACGTCTCCCATCTAAATTTAGTATAACTGTAGAGTTTAGGCGAATACGGTTGATAGGGTTCTCTTATCTCCCCCTCTTCAGTCTTCGGTATTAAATATCCCAAACTCATGGCGTTACCAAACAACATAAGTAAACCTGGGTCTTGTATCTCAGATAGGTTGATGTCAACGAGCGGGTAGAGCATTTGACACAACAAATCAAGTGCCTCAAAATCCTCAATAGGAGGAAGGTTGGTGGTGGGATGCAGTCGCGTTACTTTAAGCCAATTGTTCATGTGCTCATCCATAATGCGAAACATGACACTAGCGTCCGCCAGATTGGTGAGCCGTATAGACTCACCATTCGCGTTTAAGTCAACAATTTTATCCAAGGTCATGTTAACGAGACGATATTCATTCAGATAAGTTTCATTATCTTTGATTGACCCGCAACTTAAAAACCCAATTTCGTCTAGTTCAAAAGCGGTGTAGAATGCTCTGTTTTGTACCCGAACAATAAAGCGCTTATTAAAGAGCTTGTAGGCCACAGTCTCCACCTGTGTTTTACTCTTAAGTTTGTGCATTAAATTCTCCGTTGTTTATAAATCATTAAAATCAATAAAACCGGTACAAGGTAGAACCTCTCAAAATGAGACCAGTTATCACGGGCATTAAAGAACCCCATGATTTCACGGTGGTCCAAATGCTCTTTGTTTAAGTAGCGTTTGATAAGGTTTTCAAAGTCGGACTGTTCAGGACTGACAACCATGCCCTCATAGAACGCTTGGGTGAAAATATACTGCGGGCTGTTCTCAACACTTGGAATGCTCATCAGGGGCTCACCAGAGTGACTTACTGGCTTTCGTATACTATCTACTGCCGAGGTAGTGTTACGCGTCCCTACGTGCGTTCTAGAGAGTCCTAGGTGGTCATCGACCGTCATGTTGCGTGTGATGGGTAAAACAATAAGGTCTATACCCGAAAAAGCCACGGTTTGGAGTTGTGGGTTACGAGAGAACGTGCGAGCAGGGACGACTTGAACCTCACTAAAACAATTGTCTAATAAACTTGGTTGTTGACGAATCAGAATCGACCAAATGCTGATGTACTTGTTGAACTGAGAATCGTCTGTGTTCAGACGTGACACCTTGGCTAACAGCGGGTGGTCTGTTACATCAAATAAGGTTAACATGATGTCGGTGACAAACGGGTCATAAACCCCTTTGTTATTAGAGGGGACCAATAGGGTTGAATACTCGTAACTGTAAAACTCTGACATGTACTCAGCAAGCAACTCTTGAGTCGACGTTTTTAGAACGCGTCCGGCGTTGTAACGCTCCGAGGTTAATACCGGGTCCATACCAAACTTGATATAGTCCTTATCAAAATAGCTGGTAAGAACCGTACAGGCTTCAATGGTGTCAAAGAGTTCTTTGTCAACCACAAAGGAGAGTTCAAATTGTATCTCATACGTCGTCTGTTTGAAGCGTGTTTTCTTGATTGCTTCAAAGACCGTAAATAGCCCCGCTTTGCCATCGCCTATGTCCCCTATGAATGCATCCCCAACATTAGGGATTAAATACGGATACGTTAACGCTGTTCCCTGCGCCGTTAGACGATTGTCTTGCTGGTCAAAGGTTTGCGAGATACTGTCTTGTAGCTTAAGCTCATAGTTTTCAATTTTCTGATACTGCTGGAACGCCTTTTGCTGTGCGGGGTCAAAGGGACGTGGTTCGTCAGCTGACCCCAGTATTTGCGAGTAGTAGTCAACGTTATAACTAAACCCTGCAATGGTGGTTAGTAGTGAACTTGCATCATAGTCCTTTGAATGGACCACAGCATGCGTCCAATCTTGATTGGTGAGCTCACCATTAAACTTCTTACCGGTTGGCGGGTTACCCGTGATGGGGTTATTCCCGTGGTCGAAATCAAACTGTGGCATTGGTTATTCTCTCCCATATGTTTTTTTGTCAGCATCTCGTCTTACAATAAGACCATAGATACCCACCAATAAATGCTTGGCTTTACGTTGACGCATTAAGAACTCGCGGTCACTGTCGCTTTCCTGGATTTTCTCACGAATGTCGTCAGGGTTGTAACCGCCAGGCTGTCTGTTACCATCTTTATCGTACCCGCACGGCGGTTTATACTTACCGTCTTTGTCATACTCACCCGGGGGACAGTAAGAACCGTTAGGACAGTAAACACAGCCTGGGGTGAAAACACCCTCATCGTCATACGTACCGGCGTTGTAACTGCCGTCTGGACACCAACCACCGCCCGGTTGTTTGTTACCATCTTTGTCATACCCTCCTGGCGGACCCCAGCTCCCGTCCTTACAGTAGTACCCTGGGGGGAGTTGAACGATATCTTTTAAAGGGGTGTCAGGGCGAAAGATGTTTATCCAATCCTCAAGCACTCTGGGGTGTTCACACAGGTCCTTTAAAGCCTCGTCTGTCAAAACTGAGATGTCATAACAGATGTCGATGTTCATGTGCCACATGTCCCGAAGGTTCATATCCACAGGGGAACTCACCTTTAAATCACGGTCAATGATTAACCCTTGAGTGTCCCACAAATTATCCCATCGGTGCACAGACAGATTAAATAAATGTTCACGACGGAAAGCCATAGCGTGTGGGCGATTCTTCATGTAAGCAATAACGTGGGGCGCAAAGTAGTAAGGTCTCACCTGGTCTATGTTACCAACCCAGCGTAAATGATTGGGGGATATTTGACTGGACACCCGAACCATGCTCTCATAATAGAGTTGTTTGTGCTTTGGGTACCAATCATCAAAGTGCGGCACGGGTAAACCTGTGAAGGCTTTATAAGTTGGGACGTTTTGTTGACTAAAACTGAATGAATGAAAGGCCGCTGCATCGTTGGTTAGATAGTAACTATTCGGATGGGTATCCTCTACCTGACGGTCGTCTCTAATCTCCTCAGGTACTATCTGGTTGTGAATAACGATTGGGTATTTGATGATGACGTTTTCAGGTCGCTCGTAGTGGAAGGTATAGGTGAACTCTACACTGTAAGAACCATTGCCGTCGTTCTTATCAGGTTTCTCAACTTCCTCACCAAATTCGTAATACCCGATGACGTTGGTTTGTTGTTCTCTAATAACAAACTGAGCCCCTTTCCCTGCTGAGTTGGTGATGACAGAGAAACGGTGATTAAACTTCTGCTTTAACCACTCCCCAAAGCTCTCTCCGTAACCTGCAACCGTCTCTCGCATCTCATGTATCTTTGAGAGTGCGTACATATGTTCCATGGGAATAGGATAGTAATAGTTGACGGTATGAATAGGATTGAACATCCTTTGGCTAACCTGTCGGCGAATTGAGCCAAGCCAGTTCATTGCCTCCACTCTAGAACGACACACAAAGCGCACATTGATGCTTGTTTTGGTTGGAACCATTGTAGGTACCACCGACACCTGTAACGCCTCGTCATGGAACACAGAGATGTTATTTGGATAGAGAATAGGGGATATGGTAAGATTGGTTATCTCCTCTTGCATAGATATCTCTACACGGGTATCGGTTTGCAAGCGCTCTTTGTTTACACTTTCATCTAGGGTGGAGTTTAACTGGGGTATGGCAACCGTTCGCCCCACTTGATAAATCTTTAACTCTCGGGTATTGATATTGGTCTGTCTAAACAAGTCGGTCAGAACGTCGTTGATGACCGGTCGCCTTACACAGATATCAAGCTCTGGTACTTCTTGAATGAAGGTTGGCATCTTCTGCCTCCTGAATATGAATGACATAAAATTTAGGAGCTTCGCTCTCGACTCGGCATAAAAAGAAGAACTCACCGAAGTGAGTCCTTCTTTGTTTTGTCTATGCGTACTAAGTAACTAAGGGAATCTTAGTCCTTTTTGTATTGACCTAGTGAACGAGCACAGTAAGACAATACCGCTTTAGAAGTACGGTAGCTGTAGCTAGTAATTTGAGCTTCACCTTGGATGGTGTAGCGCATTGCATCAACAACGATTTTCAATGCTTTATTAGCTTCTGCTTGACCTTTGGCTTTAGTGTCGCCATCAATCTTACGGATTAACTTTTCGCCTTCAGCTTTAGTAATCTTAACTGAGTTTAGTTTCTTGTCTGCCTGAGTTTTCTCAGCAATGATGATATCCATGTTCTTGATGATTAAATCACAAAGAGTTTCGATATCGCCAGTAGACAATACTGGCCATTCTTTATCACGCTCACTAGCTTTATCAGCCTTAACGGTATCGTCATCAGTGAAGACACCAGCACGGTAATCGTTAAACGCTTCGATGCGTGATGCGCGGCCGTTACTTGCGATAGTACCTGCGAAGAACATTTTGTTACCAGGTAACTTATCAGCATGAATCAACGCTACTGATGCTGGAGTACCGCCAACTTTAAAGTTAGCTGAATTACCGCTCAGTTTATAGGTGCCAGGACCGCCTGCAAAACCGGTGAAGCCCAATTTGTTTTTCAGAGCTGAAGCTACGCCATTAGCGCCGCCGTTTTCACCAGCACCGTCAAACGATGCAAAGATAGCTTTTGCTTCATTTTGAAGGTCGGCTTTCTTCTTGTGGGTAGTTACATCACCAGCTAGTGTTTTAAGTGCGGCTTGTAGTTCGCTAGAACTTGGCACGTTACCACGGATGTTAAGGGCGCTGTAAAGACCAACCTTGATGGTTTTCTCTTTCGGTGAACCTGTATTCGCACGGGCTTTCTTACGAATGCTTTCAGCACGACGTTTGATACGTGGAGCAGCAGCGATGGTTTTATGGTAGAAATCAACGATTTTCTTAACCATGGCTTGGAACTTAGTGACAATCATTTCCCACAAGTCACGTAATGCTGACGCTACGCCTTCCATTGAAACGGTTGTTGCTAACACGCGGTTGTCATTGAAAGACTCAAGAGAGATGCCCATCTGCTCAGAAGTAACGTTGTACTTACGCACGATGTTGTTAACAGCAAGTGATGCCATTGCTGCCGCTTCAGGAGTAAGACCACCGTTAACTTGTGCACTTTCCATAGCAAGATAGATACTTTCTAAAGAATCAGCAGCTTCGTTCATTTCTTCAATGACTTCACCGTCAGCTTCGATTTCTTGGGTATCTTCAATGATTTCAACTTCGTCCGCTTCAGGTGTGTTTTCACCTTCATCAGTGACGTTGTCAATAGGCATGCCAGCTTCGTCAGTGTCGATGTTTACTTGTACGTTAGGGGCGTCGTCTTCAAGACCTAATGACGCAGATAGTGCATTTTTAAAGATAGACATAATGTCTCCTAGTTTATGATTTATTCAAACGTTTGAATATGGATTAATCTATTAGTGCCTTAGCACCGACTGGCGACCCGAATAAAATCCAAGTCGTATACAACATGTCTTCGAAACCACCAGAATGACTACACCACATAGATATATAGTGTTCCAAATCTGTATCCTTCTTGATTCCAAAGTTCGACTTTGCGTGATACCATCTCTGGTTACCATTTGTTCTTACTATATAATCAGGGTTTCTTACAACTAATTCTTTCCAAGTAAGTAGACTGTAGTCGCGCTTACCGGTGGTAATGAACCGCAAGGTGTCTTCAAGGAACTCTAAGTTCAATCCGTGCATAAGATAGTTATAATCGAACTGATATGCTAAAAATCTACCAAAGGCACCGTAGAGTTCTCTGATGATTTCTATCGCTTCTAATTTAAAAGCGACGCTGTCAATAAGGTTAGCGTCATTACCGTATCTTGCGAATAAGGTTTGAATGCGTGGGTCACCCTCATCCATGAGGTTGACGGGTACTTTTGGATAACGCGAATCCCCAACGACCTGATACGACAGTGCCATATTCTTAGTGTCGTTTGAGGTTATTACGCCGCTTGGCCATACATTAATCGTCATCCTGACCTCCGGCTTGCTCAAGTTTGAATACAAGCTTTTGCAACCGGCCCTCGTTGTACTCAATCTGCTTTTCGATTTTGGCGTTCTCACGACCAGCGCGTTGCTCTTTTAAAAGCATGATACGTAGCTCAAGAATACCGCGTTCTTCTTTGGCTTCACGGTACTTAGCCGCTTGATACTCGGCCACACGGATACGAACGTGATAGATTGGATTTAGTACCAAGGGAATAAAACGCATCTGAAACGGGTCAGTTTTGTCTTTACCCAAAAGCTGTTGACTGGTTTCAATAGATTCCGCGTTGACTAAAACATTTGGAATCTCTTTAAACTTAGTCTCGATGTCTTTACGTGGTAGGGCAATGACGTTGATACCGTTGACAAAAGCGTCACGACCTGCTTTAAGCCAGCCAAGTTCCCCTGCAGAGAAACTGTCCGATACATTCTTGCCACTATGGTAACATGACTCAGCGACTAAGATGTAGTTTAGATGTCGACGCGCGTAACGGGTCGTGAATCCTAAAATCTCAACCAGTTGCATGATGTTCACACGTAGGGTGTTTAAACCAGCCTGTGTGACGTCCAAAGCAAATTCCTCATCAACCATCGTTTGCAATAGTTTAATGAGCGTGTCGGCGTTCTCAAGGGCATCTAGGATACCTGAGAGGTGGTTGCCCTTATACTTGAAGTCAAACTTCTTGTTCATGAGTTCATCTGACGCCTGAGCGTCTGCTGAATAGAACTTATCACTGCCAAACTCTTTAACAGCAACCTTGTAAGGAGGAATGACGTGTGTGCGAAGTTCATCCGCCACAGTGTCTAAATCCTCCATCAATTGGTCACGGCTAAAAGAGGGCAGTAACGAGGAGAGGTAATTTGCAAATTTCATGTCTCGTATGCTCCTATTAATTAAAGATTAGAATGAAGGGTTGTCGCCTAGCTGATAAGCTTTCAATACTTCATTGATGTCAATGTTGTCTTTCTTGCCACCATTACGGGTAATCTCTTTGAACGAGATTTCAGTAGGTAGACTAATACCGCGGTGATACAAGGTAACCATTTCATACTTAGTGTCGACAATGGCAACCAACATGAGATAAGCGGTTTCAAATACCTTTTGGCGTTGTTTGAAACTCTTAAAGCGCATGCGTGCTTCGCGCTCAATCTCACGCGCAGTCTCATCACTTAAAATCATAATGTTAGAAGCGGTAGAAACAGACGGGGTTAATGAAATTAGACCTGACAAACGGTTACGGTTTTTGCGAGAGATAATCTCGGCATATTGACCTGACTCATCGTTCATCAAAGCTTCTTTACGGGCGTCGATGATGTCTTGACATAAAACGATGTCTTGGATAAATCCAAGCTCACCTGAACGCCATCCGTGCCAACGCTCTTTCATCGTGCGGTTGTTAGAACCCTCAACCACCATCTGTGTTAACACTTGTGGTTTGGTTGGTGTAGCGATGAGTCGGACGGTAACCGGAATGACCGCTTTGTCACCGTTCTGTTCTAAGGTAACACTGAGCATAATGCCAGTCGATAAGTTGGCGGCTACTTGATTAACGTTCTTGGTATTCTCCCCTTTATCATCAACCATGGCTGATTGGAGCTCATCGCCGCCGTCGCCTCTGAATGTAAATTCCACGCTCTCTTGTGAAACATTAAGAGACTTATCAAAACGGGGTAAACCTAACTTGTAACCTTCGCCACTGAACATAAGTCCGACGTTCTCAATAGGGTCACGTGATGGGTTTAATTTTTCAAGCATACGTACGGTTTCAATGTTACCTACGTTTACGCTCAATGCTACGCCTTGCAAATAATACGCCGCAAAGATAGCTGTTAATGTATTACAGACGTTTTCGAGTTCTGGCAGGTGCGCAATGGTATGGTCTATTAACGCAATCGGTTCAACCCGAGTTACCTTAGTGTATTCTAAGATAGAACCTGAGCGTGCCGAGCGGATGAGGTCAGGCCACCGGTACACAAGTGTAAGCGGCGTTAATAACGTCTTAGCAATGGAATCAATGATGTCCATAAAAATGGTTCCTTATTTAGTAGGAGTGAAACAATGACACAGAATAAAGATAATCCGGGCATACCTAAGGTTGTACAAGACCCCAATAGTCCTCCTAAAACGCAAGAGAGTAACTTACTGGCAACCGGTAATATCTTTGGTGCTGGGACAGAGGAAATAGAAAAGATTACGAGATACGCAGGACGAGGCGGACAACAGAGCGCACTGGCTGCAAACTATTATGGTTTTAACCACCGTAACATCGGCACACCCCTACCAAAGAATACAGACTCTTTTGGGTATACCTTCTTCACCAGGCCGCGCTTAAGATTATCATACGATAATCTGATATCGGATAGAACCTTTGCTTTATTGAACTCAAAAGACAAACATAGTGTCCACCGCTGGGTACGTGCAACCCTTGACCCATTGCAACGAGAAACCAATATGGACCTCTCTCCGTTGGTGGACCCAAAGCAGGCATTCATACCTATTCTCTCAAACTCTTTGTTGTCTTTATCTGGGTGGCCTGAGGTGACGGTTGACACCTATACCAGTCCTGAAGGTCTACGCCGTGAACAATGGAGTATGGCTGATGGTTTCTCAAAGTTCCATAGTCAATACAGTTTGAATGCTGAGTTCAAGAACACCATTAACAATCCTGTGACCGAGTTGTTCTATTACTGGACACAGTATCAACTGATGGTTCATGAAGGACTCATGCACCCTCATCTTGAATGTAGTTTGGAGAACGAGATTGATTACCAAACCCGCATCTACCGTTTGACAATGGATTCCTCTCGTCAATTCATTACCGACATTGCTGCAACCGGCGTTGCTTTCCCTCTTTCGTCTAACGTTGCAGCAAAGTTCGATTTTAGTCGTGAGTCTATCTACAACGACAATAACGACACGGTCTCGATTCCTTTTCAATGTATTGGGGCCATCTATAAAGACCCTATTTTGATGGTGGAGTTTAACCTCACCGTACAAACCTTTAACATGCACATGCATGATGCTTTACGCGGAAAGCTGTTCTATCTTCTTAAACCCAATGAGGTGAATTTATTCAATCACTTCGGTTATCCTCGAATTGACCTCGATACGGGTCGACTAGAATGGTGGGTATACAAAACCGATTATGACGCGATTATGAAATCACAAGGATACAGTAAATGAGTAACGTTACTAACCAGCAGTTTTCAACCAACATCGAAGACCTTATTATCAACCCGGCTAGGGCTCATCAATTTTCCTTAGCAATGCTTGAGCGCGCCAGCGATGGTGAAAAGGTTGTGGTTGACCCAACCAATCCGTTCGTTTTTCTATTAGAGGCAGCTAGCGCTAATGCGTCTGCCTGTTTAAACCAAACCGAACGAATGATGCGTAAGATGTACCCCTCTTTGGCCGGTGGATACGAAGATGTGTACCACCACATGTCAGACACCGATTATTTAGAACGCTTCTCAACACCGTCTCGCACGGTGATGACCATGATGTTAAGTTTGGATGAAGTCAAACAAAAAGCGGTGATTGAAAATGACGCGAGCGTTAGGCGTTTAACCATCCCGCGCTTTACGCGCTTCTCAGTGGCCGATACACCGTTCACCTTAATGTACCCTATCGACATCCGCATTATGCGTCACGGGGGGTTTCGCATTACCTATAACGATGATGAGCCAATTGACGTAGATGTATTAGACACCAACTTGGTTGATTGGCGGGTGGTTAACATGTCAGGCACCGAATGGTTAACGATTGATATCCCAATCAAACAGCTGGATATCTCTCGGGTCAATGGTCCTGTTAACCGAGCAACCGGCTTTTCAAAAACATACAACATCCCTGATAAATTTCATTATTGTCAAGCGTATAACCGCGTAGGCGACGAGTGGGTTAAAATCAATGTGACCCACAATGAAATGGTACACAATCCCAATAAACCCACATTGGTTCTTAAGGTCATGGACAACAACGTTAAGGTAACGATTCCACAAATCTACCTAAACGCACGTAGTATCAACGACATGATACGTATTGACTTCTACACCACCAAAGGTGAGTTGGCAATGGATTTGTCAGGCTACGGAATGGGTGCCTTTGAAGCTAAGTGGAACTCGGTAAGTAACGAGAAGACAGATAAGTTTTCAGCCCCTCTAGATACCTTTAACTCCATTGCGTTATACAGTGCCTCTTCTACCACCGGCGGGGCAAACGGTATCGGTTTTCAAGAGCTCAGAGAACGGGTCATCAACCGTACCACCTCTAGTGAAGGTCTACCAATCACAAAGTTACAACTGGACACCAAACTACGTGACATGGGTTTTAATTTGGTATCGAACGTTGACAATGTAACCGACCGACAATTCATTGCAACGCGTCTATTACCGCCACCATTGGACAATCAGACTGTCTCTGGTATGGGTGCCGCTATACAAACCTTAATCAGTTCTATGACCACGCTACGGGTCAATGAGCACGTGATTGCTAACAATGACCGGACCACTATTAAACCAAGTATCCTGTTTAAGATGGTGAATGGGATTTTGCAAACCGTGAGTGCGACAGAACACGATTCATTACTGAACAGTGATAAATCTACGGTTGCTGCCATGTTAAACCAAGGTCAGTATTTATACACACCTTACTACTACGTCGTTGACACAGGTGACAGTGCACTCGATACTCGTATCTACGATTTGGATTCCCCGAGTCTTGACAGCCGGTTCTTCTTTGAACACAACCTAACCGTTGGTTCTAAGTTTGATGTTAAAGCCTATAGCGTAGCCCTTGCTGACGACGGCGACGGATACTCCGTTGAAATTGAGGCAGAGCTTGGGGAGACCATGAAACAGATGGACGTTCGTAACCTTGACATACAGCTTAGTTTTCAACCTTCTGAGTCAAGTGATAGATACCATATTACCGGCACACTCCTCTCACCAGTTGACAATGATTACTTAGTTGTTGGTGGCCGGTATATTTGGCGCTTCCATATCTCAACTCGTTTTGACTTAAATGAGAAAGACCGTATGTTACTCATGCCGTTCTTTGTCCCAGTTGATTTGTTACATCAGTTCGATGTCACCACCGTAGTCAAAAACTATGTTCCTGACTCTTATCGTCCCTCAGACTTAGACGAAATTGTCAAGGATTCGTATGTGGATGGGGGTAGCTACATCGCCTTGACTCAAGAGAAGATTACCATTAAGTTTGGGGAACGTCTCGAGCGCATGTATAACCGTACCCGAACGGTTGTAGATGCCGATGCCATGGTCATCCGTGAAGCGGATGAATACATGCGTTATCCAACCGACATTTACAAATACGATTCAACGGGCAATATTGAGTTCGTCTACGATGCAGATGCCAACGATGTAATCGTAACCAAGCTACACAATGCTGGGGATATCATACTCAATGAAAACAACGCCCCTATCTACAAATGGCGTAAAGGAGATGTGGTGCTCGACCACTTGGGGGAACCCAGTTATGTCGATGGGGGACTGGGTTTGAAACGTGAGATTGATTTATTCTTACTTGATGCCCGCTACCAGTTTGCAAACACGGTTGGTACCAATCGCTATAAGCGCCGTATCAAACAACTTGTAAACAACTGGGTGAACGTAGACATGATTAAACTCAACAACCAACTCTTAGAGCGTTCTGAGATGTTCTTCCACCCGACCGTAACTAAGGGCACTATCAAGGTTAAAGCAGACAACAACAAACTCATCTCTATTGACACCCATCAAAGCTTTGTCATCACCTTCTTCATGGATGAGGATAAATACGCTGACCCCATCTTACGTGAGGCGATTGCTAAGTCTGCAATCAAAACGCTTAACGAGGGTTTACAAGCAGCCACCGTGTCTAAAGACTACTTGTTAGGACTACTACGTCAAACAGCATCTAATGACATCGTGTCGGTTGACATCGCAGGTTTTCTTCGTGACGAATGGCGGACAGCCACTTTGTTAGACCCAGCGCAGCGCTTAAGTATTGATAAACGCTTGGTGGTCAAATCAAACGGCGAGTACGAAGTTGAAGATGACGTTGAGATTAAGTTCTTGATGCACAACACCAATTAAAAACAAAAAAAAAAGAAGTCTCCCAAGGGAGGCTTCTTTATGCCGAGTCAATGGATTACATCCCATTGACTTCAGCGCGACTATAACAATCATGTGGTGTCTCACCAACTTCCTTTGAAGCCAAACGATAGTGAGAGTCTGGCATGGTGCGCCAGACTTTCTTAGTTCGGGTTTTGATAGCCCCCATCTGAGCGGCCTCAACTGCGCGAGCTATAATCTTTAGACGTTCTGCGCGACGATAGTCGCTGTCGCTTGCGTCGGTGTAGTTTGTTGCTAGTTGTAGTTGTGTGTTCATGGTAATACTCCTTGGGTTGCTACTCTGTGGTAGCCGGGGTTAGGCCTAATCTAAAGCGATTAGGATTGGTTCATTAAAGTAGTATGTAATTGAAATAACTTTGTTCTTTAAATCACACGGCATAGAACGAGCTCCAATTAAGGAACCCGTCTACAATGGTTTAATCAACCAGACACTCTAAGAACATACAATAGGCAGCAAGCAAATTATTTTTTGCTGTGGCAGTACGTAGCAAACTATTGTGAGTGGCTAAGATAACTCTAAGTGCGTCTAGTAAAGAGGACAACACCGAATTACTTTCACTGATAGAGCGCATCACTGCCTCTGGGTTTTCAAGCACAACGCCGCTACCTCCCGTGACGTCGTCTAGGTTGTAGGAGCGAGAAAAGGTCTCACGTATAGACATGAGTTTTTCTTCAAAGTCATCGTCTAAAAGTTCAACCACTTTCTCCCCTGACTTTAACACCCCGTCCACAAAACCCATCTCGATGTCGTAGCCTGAACCTTCTTGGGCGAGCATCAAAGTGAATGCATTAGTTTGTTTGACCAGTGCTTCAATACCCCCTTCAAAAGAGGAGAGGTCAGGGACCAATTCAACACCTTCAGAGAGACTCTCTAGTGCTTTTAAGGTTTGTTTCAAGATATCTTCAACGCGTTCTTGATACTCCTCAAATTCTTCTCGGACTTTCTCATCACGGTCTAACGCTATGGTCAGTGCGTTAACAGTCGTACCAATCACAGGGGTGACCAGTTGTTCAAGAATGCGACGACGACGTACCGCACTAGACCAGACGTCGTGCATCTGGATGTCTATGGTTTCAGGGTCAACCCCAAAGGTTGAGATAAAGGTGTAGGCGGCGTCTTGATGGATAGTGGCATCAAAGGTGACTGCACCAAGGTCGGCAATCTTACTCTCTTGACGTTTGATGTCATCGAGTGCTTTTGATAAACTCCCTTCCCCTTCAATCTCAAGACCATACTTTTTAATCCAATGAAGTGCTAGGAATATAAAGTGTGCCCCACGTTTAATAGATTCAGTACGTGTGATATCTTGACGGTCGCCAACCCATGCCAAGGTTGCGTCGTAATTGACCATAGAAGGCTCTGCGGTGTACGTACGCGCCAACGGTAGCACTTCGTCTTCATCAGGCACGTACGACTCAAGAGAGGCACGCATCTGTTGATTAACCCCTTGTGCGTCACGTAACTTGGCTTCAGCACGTTCAAGTTCTTCGGCTAAAACTTCAGCGTCCTCGAATTTACGATGAGCGGTGTTAACCATTTTATCGTCTTCGTCAAAATCCCCCACCATATCACCGAAGATAGTTTTCACCTCTCCGGCGAAGTCTTTTTCACCAGTGTCGGTTGCCGTGTTGTATGTCACGTCTTTAACCGGTGGAATTTGCGGCTTTACAATACAGCCGTCTAAAACATCTTCCATCTTACTCTCCTAGTATCTTGTTGAGTTTGTCAACAAACTTAACGGTGTTGGCGTTGATTTTATTAGAGCGAGTGTAGACGCCTGTATACGCTTTTAATACATCATTACCTGCTTGTGCCATGAACGAGGATAAGATAGCAACCTCTTTCATCTCACGCATGAGACGACTGTACACCGCATTTGAATATTTGTTAATACTGCGTCCGCCTTTTAATGATTCTTTGACAGTCTTTGAGGCACGAAAGCGTCGTAGGTCTTTTGCCAAAGTGCCGGTTCTAGATTCAGAATGTTTTGACATGTCACTCATTGTATCACTGATGGATATAATGTGGTTTTTCATGGTCTCTAAATCTTTTACCGATTGCACAAGACTTTGATGGTATTTAGGGTCGTTCTCAAGTCCCTTTTTATCTGCTTTTAAAAGCTCACTTAAACCAGCATAGGTTTTACTAGCCACTCGTCTAAAACTGTAAGTAGGTTTTAAGTTGACTTTAACGTTGTCTGCCAAACGGTAAATGTACTCTCTTTCTTTGACTGTAAAGATACGCGTGTCAAATTTTGAGAGCGCTACCCAGTCGCGACTATTCATGACCGTATTGAGTTGCATGATGGCTGTGTTTAAATTGGTGTCAACCATCGGTAATACATCATCGTCCATCTTAGCAAAGAAGGTAGTGATGCCTTTGTAGTCTTTGTTTGGTATGTAAAAGATGGGTAGCAGTAAATTACTATAACGCGACATGAACACTTTAGACATGATTTCAATACCGTTCTTAGAAGACTTAACAGCGGCGATGGTTTTAATCACCTCAGCCTCGCCCACACCTTTGTTACCGGTATAACTGGCTACAAGTTTAATCAACTGATTTTTAGTCCCTGATGGTAGACTTGAGAAGTTAACGGTAGGTATTTTATTGGTACCCTGTAACGTGGTGCCCAAAACTGCACGGTCGAGGTTTACCGATTTGTCATCAACCAACGTTGAGATAACCCCCGCTAACTGTGCAGACGATTTACCAAGCAATTTAGCTGCGCGCATGTTAAGTTTAAAGAACTTACTCATAAGAAGCATCGCCATATCAAACTCAGTATTAATGGCCTGTTCAAGTGCGACTGTATACGCTTCACTGTTAAAAACACCCCCTGCACTATTAACGTCATAGTCGTCTGTTAAAATACCAGGTACGATGCTCTCAAGAGATGCCACTGTCGACATACGAAGGGATTCATTACTGATGATGTCCTCTATAAGAGGACCCATCTTAGTGAAGGTTTCCATCATGGCTAAAAAAGACTCTAATGATTCATTATAGTCCGCCAACTCTTTATCGTAATCCATATTCTCATTAGAGTCCATGTTTGTGCTCCTGTCTTATTCTTGGAAGATACCACTGCTGATGTCTGAGTGTGAACAACTCAAGTTTACTGAACGAACCAGTTTATCTAGGGTCTGTTTTTGCTCATCGTTCAAACTCCCCAAAAGCATACTAGGGAAGTTGGCACTGGTACTACCATGTGCGGTGGTTGTGGCCAGACGCATCATAAGCGTGTCCAAGTCGCATGGTTTGTGTACCATGGCGTATCGGTCAAGCCAGATGGTGCAAGCAGCGTCATAAGCTACCTGTGTGCGTATATTGACCGCTTCGTTAATCTTAGATAACGTACCTTGAATTTCTTGACCGTAGGTACTGGCAAAGTATGAAGTGGCGGTTGGTACAAAGCGCGCTGGAATAGGACAGTGACAACCAATGGCTGCGCCTACAATGGTGGCTGCAATGATAGAGGCATCGAACTCAGCGGTTTGACCGTCGTGACCCTGATACGAGATTGGGGTAGATGCCGATAACTCACGAACACGATTGATGATAGTAGTAAGGTCTAACTTTTCCATGTGGTTACTCCGGGTAGATTAAAGAACTGCTAACTGGGCAGCTTTGGTGTACAAGTCATTGTTGATTGACTCTTCGAGGATTTTAGCTTTGGCTTCTTGTTGTTCACGATTGCGACCCCACGGGGTAACGACATCCCATATTGCAGTGCCCCAACCTTTACGGTCTTTGACATCTTCAATGCGACTGTCTAAATCGGCGATGGTATTAACAAGTGTGGCAATAAGCTCTTTGTTCTTGACCTGTTGATGGTCAAGTTTCTTTAAGTCGTCGATAACCTGACGCTTTAAAAAGGTTAAACGGTCTTTTGGGTCGTCGTAAAGTTTGTTAGCAGGTATACCTGACAGTAAAACAATTAACGCCAATCCAATGCCCGCCAGTCCGCCTGAGATTGCAAACAAACCTACGATGAAGAACAGACTCACAAACTTCATGACTTCTAAGGTGACATACATAAATGTGTTTCGGTAATTAATGTCATACGAGAACTTACCTAACTTCTCAAGTGCCGAACCAAGTTTGGCGGCAGCACCGTGTCTAACAGCAAACTGGTCTGCTATTTGCTCACAGTTACGGGCATCGTAAATATTGGTTTTAGAAAGTACGTTTAAGTTCTTGACGTGTTCGGTCAATAAAATGACGTCTGAGTTGTTCCCGTGTACAGCTAGGGTCTTCTCAATGAAAGCTTCATCAATCATCATGTTGTTATTGCGCGCGGCCTGCATGATAACTTTAGTGCGCTCTTGTGGCTCTTTGATACCGGCGGTCTCTTTTACGGCTGACCCGATAACCAATCCGGTCATAACCGTTTTGCCTAGATATTCAAAGGTTGTAAAAGCGTGACCAATCTCATGGATTAAGATTGCAGCAACCTCGTCAGCATCAAACGGACTACGTTCACCTTCAATTCCGACAATGAACAAACTCCCAAAGCCAATCTTAACCGGAAATTTACTAAAGACCCCGCTGACTGTACCGGTGCGTAAATCAACACCGCCGACGGCTTCGGTCTTAGTGGTTTTGTAGTTGTTCGCTTGGTAGCATATAAGTTTATTTCTTTGTTGAAAGAAGGCGTGGTTTTTATCTACTTCTACAAAATGACAGTAAGCGTCGTAGGTGTTCTCGTGTAATTTAAAGTTGACATCCATACCTGTGTATTTACGGACGATGGCACTTAGTTGAGATTGGTTGATGTCGTTCTGGTCGAGGATAGAAAGCTGCATCATACCTTCAATGGTGTCTGACAACTCGGTGAACATGTCACCGCTCTGTCTCATAATGGATTCATGTGAGAGGGTTAGTCTCGGTCTGTTGCTCGTTTTTCTCATGGCGGCGTCTCTTAGGCGTTGGGTAAAAATAATTAAATGGTACATACCGATAAATGACGATAGTTAGGAGAGTTCCCTTATCCTTCAAAATTACAGCTCGTATCTATCTAATGAGACCATAAAAGGAGTATGTACAAATGAGCGATGACGTTAAGTTTAATAAAGAAGATATCACAGGTTTAGAACCTATGAACATAACGTATTGTCCTTCCCCAAGGGGCGACAGTGATTTATTGGTAGTCAAAGAAAACGTGCATTTAAAAGACGGTACTACCTTTCCTAACCTAAGATTGGTCAAAGACTATAAACGTCCTTTTTGGGTAACGATGCCTGGCGCCCGTGACCATGAAGACAAACTACAGTGGGAACACAAAGACAAATTAAACGAATTTGAATGTTGTCAGTTCGAACTGGCAGCGCGTGCACACGCGGCACTTGGTGGGTTTGGACAAGACCGTGGCTTGTTTAACGTATTGAAAAGCCCTTACCTCTACGGTGCCAATATCTCGTCTAAAGCTTTACTGCGACAAGACTATCGTAACAAATATCCATATGCCGTCAGTCCTAAAACCAAAGTGGCAGTACTCGATACTGAGACTGATGTGGTAAACGGTACAGGTGACATCATTCTAAGTACATTGACTTTCGGGTCTAAAGTCATCACTACTGTTCTACGTAGTTTCTTAGGTATAACCCAAGAAGCTGATGACAGATGGCGTGAGATTATTTTGCGTCGTGTTAACGAGTTGTTAGGGGATATCATCAAAGAGCGTAACATCACCGTTGAGATTGTCTTTGGTGATACCCCAGGCGAATGTGTTGAAGGGTGTTTGGAGGCAGCACACAAATGGCAGCCTGATTTGATTGCAGTATGGAACATCGCGTTCGATATTCCAAAGATGGTTGAAGCTGTTGAGAAAGACGGTATCAATCCGGCACGGGTATTCTCTGACCCAAGAGTACCACCTGAGTATCGTAGTTTCAAATGGGTTCCTGGTCCTCAAACAAAAACCACCCATGACGGTAAAGTGTTTCCTAAGAACATTGAAGAGAAGTGGCCGTATGTGGATTGTCCAGCAGGTTTTTACTGGATTGATGCGATGTGTTTGTATGCCAAGCTTCGGGTAGCTAGTGGTAAAGAGGAGAGTTACGCTTTAGACTCAGTACTCAAACGCAACATCAACATGGGTAAGCTTAAGTTCACTGCAACTGACCACTTATCTAAAGTTGATTGGCACGTGGCGATGCAACGCGATTACAAACTCGAGTACATTGCCTACAACATCTTTGACTGTATCGGTATTGAGTTGCTCGATGAGAAGACGGGTGACATGTCTGCAGCCTTTGTACCGCAAGCGGATGTGACCGATTGGGAAAACTTTAATAGTGACCCTAGTAAAATTGCAGACGGCATGCACTTCCAGTGTTTAAGAGAAAACCATGTGGTGGGTACATCATCAGGTGACATTCGCGTTGAGGACGATGGGTTTGTCGTTAAGCCTCGCGGATGGATTGTGACACTTGCAGCATACCTGGCTCAAGACATTGGTCTGAACATCATCAAAGAGTTACCGCACAAACAAACCATGATTACTCTACACAACGCTGACTTGGATATCGAAGGGACGTATCCTTCTATTCAAGATGGCATGAATGCGTGTAAAGAAACCACGGTGCGTGAGATTGTACAAATAGAAGGACTTGATGAAAATCAGAAGCGTATGATAGGCGTCAACCTATCAGGCGGTAAAGTAAATGCGTGTCAAATTGCTCAAACCGGTTACCGTGCTCCAAGTAAACTCGAGCTGTTAGACGAATTACTCGGTATGTAAACTTTCTTCAGGTTTGGTATATATTTATGTACCATATTCGTCGGGTGGAAATGTGTACACAATAAAACAAATACTTAATGTATATCTTGTTAACAGTCCTTTTAATAGGACAACAAAATAGTACTTAAGTTGTTCTCCCTAGCACTTCGGTGCTAGGTTTTTCTTATGCTAACCTATATAGTTATGTAACACCGCATAATCTTCTTCAAAAGGTGGACTGGTTGCAATATTAGTATAGGGCATCTAATAATGCACCTGCTAGTATAAAGTCTGTACCTTTTACAAGACGGCTTTTCACTCTCACTAACCATGTAAGACCTCAGCTGACTAGCTAGCAGCCAAATCCATATGGGTCTTCGGTACGAGAGTCCGTCTTGGTTTTATTCTTTTGGGGGAACCACTTCCTAGGGGAACCGCGTGCCCCTAGGATTTTATGCCGACTAAAAGCGAAACACAAAAAAAAAAAGAAGGGGCGAACCCCTTCTTAGTTTACTGCAAAAGATTAATACAATGGTCGAGGGTGGCGACGGCTTCTTTCAACAAACGATTGCGTCGGGCATACGGAACAAAGACGTTACAGGTTTGCTCACCGCGGTAAGCGTACTCCCATAACTCTCTTTCATCTCTACGACGAGATGCCGGAATGAAAGCATCGAGTCGCACCATGTCTTGAGTTTTAGGAACAACTCGTGATGGTGAGAGATAGTGTATCTCAACAAAGTTCTTTATAGAGGCCCACTTAACCCCTTTAATGAAGTATCCCTTAACGCCATCGAAAGTGAGCTTCTCGAAATCCGACACGTTGTACAGTGTCGATACACTGGCAGTCACCCCGTTATCCAAGATATAATGGACATGGAAGTCGCCCTCTCGACCTGACTCGTTAGTCCAGGTGAAGACGATGCCTGCTACGCTTGAGGTATGACGAGTGAGTCTGATAACCAGACCCACCTCTTTGTCCGCTACCGTTAACGGTACACATCTACCGTATCGGTATACATCTTTTAAGTCTTGATGTACAACGTTCGGTAAGAACACCGCAGTACCGGTGTACTCGTGTTCATGTACCGTCTTCTGTGCATTTTTCAGTACTGGTCCGAACGACGGTAACTCGTAACGGACTTGATTGGCTTTCGCATTCCGATAAGCTTCTAATATTTTCATTACGCGTCTCCTTCTAGCAAGCGGCTTAGAGTGTCTTGCAGTTTACTTAATGTTTCTACCAGCTTGTCCTGTCGGTTGACAAGCTTCTCGTATTTGATTGCGTCTTGTTCACGAGCCGCCTCTAGTCTTCTAACCCTTTCGGATAAGTCACCGTTATCGCCCCGTTTGAGTTGGTTCTCAATGCGTGTCAGGCGCTCCTCAGTGGCTCTAGAATCGCCGTCCTCGTCAACGATTAAGTCAACCAATTGATTAATGAGTTCCTTCTTGTTGGGTTTAATGATAGGGGGCTGCTTAGCTTTAGCCAGCGCCGCTGCCATTTTGTTATCTAGCAGGTGAATCAGCATAGCAAGGCTGCCCTCTCTTACTACCTCACCGCCCATGTGGTCTTTACTAATGACGCGACATTTACCAAATGGAAGAACGTTCGCGTGTGGACGTGCCCAACCGGCAACAGATGACAGATTATTTTCGCTTAGCAGCTCATAGAGTTCACTAACTGGAACGTTATCTCTGAGCGCAACGGTTGTGCCGTTTGCTAGGAGGTACATCACAATTGTAACGTTGCGGCCGCTAACGAATACCAGCACGTAATTGACCCCGGTCTCAGGTGGGGTTATGTAAAACCCCGCGGGGGTGGACTGGCGGGCGGCGATATGGCGTTCACACGGAATTTCCTTTTCCGCGATTGTCTTGATGGCGCTTGGGTAACCGGATAATACGGTTACAGCGTCTTCAACCAACATAGCGTCTCGTATTTGGAATATCTCATTCCAGGCAGAACGTAGTGGGTTATGGGTATCCATAATGTTTTCCTTTTGTGGTCTCTTTATTGAGACGGGGGGTTATACCCTAATCTAAAGCGATTAGGATTGGTTCATTAAAGTAGTATGTATTTAAAAATGGTTTACTATCTTACTGTTTAGATTGGCATAAAAGTGCACCCGTGAAAGGTGCACAATCATTAGTTGTAATATTTCAAAACTTTGTCTAAAATTTCATCGGGGATATCTACCACAGTAACTGCACCTAACATACCTGGTTTAGATACTCTACATACTGTTACTTCTACGGGTAAGTCATAACCGCATTGATGTTTTATTTTTGACTTGACTAAATTTTCTACTCGTTCGGTATATGGTACGCCGTCTATTTCACCAACTTCATCTACAGGTACATACTCTACATAGACTTTCTTTTTACTGTCTTTTACATCGAATGGTTTTAAGAAAATATTTATATCAGGATACAACATGTCAAACTCCTTTTGTAAAATCCCAGAACCAAACACCAGGCGAGGTTTTCTTAGTGGTATCTAGATTAGTCACAACGATGAGCTTTTGGGTGGTGGGTTTTCTAAGTGGCCTTACTGCACAGCGATACTGGTTACCTGTGGTTCTTTTTCTGTGCAAGGTTTCGATAGTTCCGTCCCCGTCAACAGCCAGAATAAGTTGACCGAGGGATGTGGTCAGACGGGCAGTTTCATTCTTGACGGGGTCCATGTTGCGGATGAAGTGAATAAACTCATGACAACTCTCAAGGAGTTCTCGTTCAGTTTCCGGAATGGGTTGGTTAAGTAAACTCTCAACTAACTCCAACAATTTAATTTTAGAATAATCCATGGTCGGGTGTCCTTATTTTTTTTCGGGTTATTTACTAATGGTTATTTTCCACAACTGAGAAGGTCCTTTACCAGTTGTGTTACCAATAACAACAATGTGTGTGGTATATGGGTTTAGTACAGGTTTAATCACGTCCATAGGTTGGTTATAACGTCCAGTAGGCAACACGTTATAAATAGTGGGTTCATCGTCGTTACTATCAATACCTAAGACGAGTAAACCATTCGCACTAGGTAGCTTTAGTACGTCTGTGGGTTTGTGGGTATGTCGACGTACGTATTCTCGACCGTAACACTTGGTTAGTACATCCACGTGTTTACCTGGAAGGAACATGTGGTTGATTAGCGTTTTAACCAGTGCAAGGAGCGGAATATGGTTCTCTTCTGTTGACATTTTTTTTAAGCTCCTTTTGTTGACGTTTCAATAAGACACCAAAGAGCGACTATGACTAAAAGAACAGTGACGCTTACTATTATCACTGCGCCTATTTGTCCTCTTAATCGTCGGCGTTGTTCGGTTATCATGTACTGTGTCCATTCTTTATTATCGTCCATGTTTTCTAATCTCCTCATGGATAGGGTCGTGTTGTGAGATGATGCCGGTTAGCATGTACACGAGATTAATTGAAACGTACCCATCTGCCATCGCCATGATAGCGATGCGTTTGGCTAAGTACTGTTTTGGTATGATATCTTCTATCTTGTTGGCAACAACAGGTTTTGGCATGTACAAACTAAACACCGGGGAGTTCTCATCCCACTGCCAGAGCATGACAACATCGCAATGTCGAGGTACACGTATGGTATCCTTCATTGCACTGTAACGACCCTCATTACTATCGTGGGTCACGTCAAGCTCTGCAAAGCGAATAATGTCTGCTTCAGTGAGTTTACCGTTAAAGAAGCGGTTGAGCGGTTTGAACTTATCCGGGATACGATATTCAGGCGCTACTGGTAGCTCAAGAAAGGGCTCTTCATCAAACTCATCGAGGTTAAACACCCTGTCAATACCGGCGAGATTCTTTTTGCGTGCCGCATCTAATTCAACAAACTTATCGTTGATTTGTTTGTAGATGTTTCTTCTTGCTTTGTTGTTCATGTTTAACTCCTGTTCTTAAAGAAACCTAACAAATACTCTTTAAGTGTGGGTTTGGATGGAATAGCAGGCTTAGACTCGGTGAGTAGAGTTAAGAAGTGGACCTCGTTTTGTAGCTGCTCTATTTTCATATTGTTACGCACCCTTTCGGTGACAATACTCACTCTTAAGTCTTTGTTTATTTTTTGCATGTGTGAGAGACGGCTGGTTAACACACGCACCTGTTCATCCAATGGTAAATCGTTCATTCGTTATTCCTTAGTCCGTTTCTCGTGGTATCATTATAATAGTGTATATCTGTTATATTTTAGCTCAGCATAAAAGGGGAGCCTAAGCTCCCCGCTTTATGCGGCTTATAACGTACCGATGTCAAAGCCTTCTTTCTTTAGTTGACGACGAGTATCACCTTCTACATCTCTCTTGAGTTTCTGGGTTTGTCTGAGTCCAGCACGCGACTCTTCAATCATCATGTCTGTTAGGTGTCTGGGTAGGTTTAGAAAATCTACCAAATCGACACTATATCGTTCATGAATTGAGTAGATGCGAAACTCTCGAATACGGGCGTAGGTTGGACTGAGTTTGTTGAAACCGTCTTTAAGTCCCACTTCAACCAAATTGAACGGGGCATCCTCATCATCAAAGTCAGTCATGTCGAAGATAGTGGCGTACATCTCACGTACTAAACGCTCAATGAGAAAACCTCTATCCTTGACATTCTTTTTGATATTGATGCGACCTTTAGAAACAAGATAGTCAGACAGTTTCTTTTCAATCTCAACCGTTGTGTATCCCTCTGGGTGATAGGTAAATCCAAAGGTGGGATATAAAACGTGACCGGTGTACTGTTGTTGGCTTAAGTCTTTGCTTAAGTCGGGATACTCTGTTGCAACTTGCGGTCCCGGAGCTTGAAAAATAAGCGTACTGGATTGAGTGGAATAATCCATGGATGCGCTTCAATGTCCTCTTGTGACTCTTCTTTACACTTAGGACACGGTACACGTGGTAAACCGACTAAGGCGACCGCACTGGTATCAATGAATGCGTTAAGTTTGGTTGCGATACCGTTTAGAATTTCAGGAGAAGAGGACAACTGGTCCATCAAACGCTCTAGAGTTTCTGGCTCATCTGAGGTGCTGTTATCATCGGTATAAGCGATGTGTTTGATGTAGTGGGTAAAGCTACGTAGTTTGGTTAACGAAGCACGTTCAGTGATGTAGTGATTGATACGGTCTTGTTTGACTTCATCATTGAATACGTCACGAACAATATTGTCAAGCTCTTCAATCCATCGAGCACCAGACTCTAGGTGTTGTTCTAGTGTTGGCTGCTTAAAGACTACCGAGATACCACTTTCACTATCGTACTGGTTATCGGCTGTTTTCTCAAACTCGGCTTGATAGGCAAGTACTTGTTCTTTAGTAGCTTGCGTTCGTGGGACCAGTGCCATGTGACGACGTTGCTTTTCATTAAGCGCACCGCGGTCGACCCACAACAGTTTACCGATGTCTAACAGGGATTCTACCACGTGCTGACACACTTCAGGGTTTACAATACACGGTCGCACGTATGAGTAACCATTAGGATAGATGGTATACGCCAGTGCCCATGCAATGATTGGGAAGTCGTTCATTAAGATGATTTCTTTTAAGTCAGCAATCGACACATCTTTCACTGAAGTCTCGTAGATACAATCAATCGCCAAGTCGTAGATGGCGGAGTTCACGTATGACGATGAGTTTGAGAAGATGAGACCCACGGTGTTCTTACCCAATTCAATCTTTTCGCGACTGATAGTTTCATAGAAATTTAGTAACTGGATATCGGTTGGTGCTTTGATACTGATATAGATACCTGAATGCCATAGAGGTACTTTAATCATACCACCCAGACCTAATAGCGCTTGGACCTTGCTGACCGCTTTTAGACCAACGACTTTATCGCCTTCATGGGTAGGACCGGCTTTAGGACGATGGGGTCCTAGACGTTGACCCTCATAGTCTACCTTAGGTCCCCAATCTGAACCTTCACGAGTAAGTGATGGCCCGTAGAAAATACCACTAATGTTGTCTTCTTGTGCAAGTGCAACCGCTTCTGACCACTTTTGGTCGTAGGTCGCATCTTCACGATTGTAGTAAGGGTTTTCTGTTAGCGTATTGGCTTCAGCGATGGTGTGGTTGTATCCAGCTAGGGGTACATGATACTTCCATGGGGCTTTTGATTTATCAAAATCTTTAAATGCCCACTGACCTTCTTTCACATTCGGGTTTGTATAACTGAACTGGCTACTGGTTGCAACCTTAGGTTCATCGTCAGTTTCTACTTTATCGGTTTCGATGGGGGTCTCTACTACCGGTGCTACAGGGACTGGTGCGTCTTGTACAGACTCTGGTTGAGTGACCGTAAGACTCTCTTCAAATAAGTTATCGTCATCAATGATGTTATTGCTCATGTGTTTCTCCTATTGTTCAACGTAGCTAATAATGTCGCCTAATGGCTGACCACAAAGGGTGGTGAATCTATTACCCCATTCTTTATATTGAGAGGAAATCTGGATACATTCCATGTTGACATCCATCATGTCCATTTCGGTGTTCCGCGTACTTTGTACGTGACTATGAATATTGTTAAGTTCTTGGCGGAGTCTGTCGAGGTTTTGATTAAGCGCGCTTACCATATTAGTGAGTTTGACTTCATCTACGGTCTCCGGATAATGCTGTTTCATTGCAATGATACTACCCACTGTAGTCACAACAGACGTGAGACTGTTATAGCAGGTGTTATACAACGAATCCATCTCTGCCCACTCTTCTTGTTTCTTGCGAGTGATAGATGGTAGTTCTAGTTTTTGAGGTACGGTACTCATGTCTGTCTCCTGTCTTTTTGGCTGATTGAGTATTAGACGCTAGTCTCTTGCACATATTGTGTGTAACCCATGTATTATTTTAACCGTATATAAGACGGAGTATTGCCCTATGTTAAGTGAAATTGAGAGCTATTTATTGGACCGACTAACCCCGGAACGCACTGCTATATTCACCGACTGCTTGAAACTTATTCACAGTTACGAAATTATGTCGCCGATTGAAAGCATAATCGAAGTGGTAAGTTTAGAGGACACGTATAGTAACGAGGAAGCTGTAGGTTTAATTGAATCTATTATCACCAACGTACTTCAAGAGTTGCTTGCAAACTTGTACATTATTGCCTCAGGTAATATGAAAGATAAGTTCAACCTGCTAAAAGCCCTTAACCTATTAGAACATTACATCGACTCAGATGTTATTGTCAACGAATATGACGACGAATTGCCCGCTCAAGAGATGCTACTTAAGTATCTTGTTATTGTGAGTAACCAACCTGTTGAGTACTACGACGAGTTTATTATGGATGTGCGTCCTGCTCTCATTGAACACCTATTGAGTAACCATCAAGACCAGGTGGATGCGCAGGTTTACAATAATGAAGACGGGGTTGAGGTATCCAAGCTTGAGGTGGTGAAAGCTTTTGCTTTGAAGCATCCAGACGCCTTAGGGATACAGATGGTGAAAGCAGGCATCGTCAACTTGGATATGGATTTACACTTACTCATCAACCTAACCCGCCAAGACATCTACAAACTCACCAGTCCCAACCAGATAGCCAAAGCCATCTATTCGCTCGTAATGATTTCTAATACCGAACACATCCAAATACCAAAGACCACTATGGATGTGGTTAACCAGCTCTTTGACGACATGATGTTGATTGGTGAGCTTAAATATCTGGTTACCTCATTTGACTAAGGATTAACGATGTATATACGTGATTACTTTATTGAGTCTTTACAAAACAACCTTTATAAGAACAAACTTTGGGCACTCGAAGTTTTTTCAACTTGTGAGTTCGTGGTTTACGATGAGGTACCAGAAAGAGAACTGTACCTCTATCAAATTGTCACAAAGAAAGGTGACAACCGCAGTGCTTATGTGGTATTAATGTCAGATGATAAATTGGTATTAGAACCCCTGCAAGACTACGTCCCAGGTCAACCAGTTTGTGCCATACGTGGTTTGTTAGAGCTTGATGTGGGTGATTTACCAAACGTAGTTAAAAAGACAGTAACCACCTATGGTAACGCCTTTATCAACTGTTATATTCTCGTCTACCCGTTTGGTAATAAATTTGACTTTATCACAGGGTATGTTGATACCAAGAACATAGAGAGTCGAATAGCCGAAACCTTAACCGACACACCGCCTGAAGGAGCGGAGCGTGACGACAATCTTATCTACGTGGATGAGTTTTTAAAGTATGGTGAGGCGATGAGCTCGCTTGAGGGCTTTAGTATGCTCTGTGTACAGGCAGCAAGTCCTGCCACTATGGTTCCTAACCCGCTCGTCATTAAACGCCGTGACGAACTGTTTGAGGAGTATAAGGACCAACTAGATGACCCTGCCGTCGTAGCGAAAATACAAATGGAGTTGTCAGCACTAGACAAAGAGAGTTTAAAGGACGACGTTTCCAAAGACTTCTACATGAAAGGCAAATCATGGGATGTTATTCGAATGAAGCGCTACGCTATGTACGGTGTTGAAGGCGGATTCGGTAACGAGGCTGACGCGGTATTGATTAAGAAGTCTCTTGATGAAGGTTGGGAGACCGAGAACATACCCAACATGATTGACTCCATGCGGTCAGGTTCTTTCTCTCGGGGTAAAGAAACTGCGCTTGGTGGTGAATCAGTTAAGACGTTCTACCGTATCTTCCAAAACGTTAAAGTATCAGAAGAAGACTGTGGTACTAAACTTGGTATGTGGTACAGTATCACTGAGGATAACTACACCCGTCACGTAGGTCTAAACGCCATGGATGCAAGTGGTTACCATTTGACTACCGAGGAGGAACTAAAGAAACTCATTGGCAGTAAAATCCAACTACGTACACCGATGTTATGTAAGACAAACGCACCTAACTTTTGTAAAGTGTGTGTAGGTGAAGTACTCGCCGCCCGTCCAGAAGCAGTTCACATTGTTACATCAGATGTGGGCTCTGCCTTTATGGGTGCCCGTATGGGCGCAATGCATGGTAAAGCACTACGTACCGTACCCTACGATTTAAATTCAGCAATCAGTTGAAGGAGGGTCTCATGTGTTTATTACCTAAAGGCGATGCTTAAGCTGTAATCAGCTAAGTTTATTTTTTATCAACAAAAAGGAAAGACCAGATGGCTAAGTCAAAAAGCACAAAGAGTGCCCCTAAAAAGGCAGCAGAAGTCGAAGAAGTAAAAACAACACCAGAAGAGGTAGTCAATGAGCAACCAAAAACAGGTGAAGGTGATACTGAGTCAAAAACCGCTAACAAGAAAACAACAGAAACACCTACCGATGAGAAATCGAAAGATGAATCTGTTGCCGAAACCAACACAGTACCGACTGAAGATACTGTCGAAACTGAAACGGTTGAAGCGGTGGCTGAAGAAGCAGCTCCAGTAGCCGAAGAAACACCTGCGCTTGACCCAGTACGTGATGGTAATTATTTAAACCTACCGCAAGAGCTTCGCGATGCCGAAGCCAGTCAAGAACAGATTCATATCCCAACAGGTACCCGCCGTACGCCGCCGATGAACCCGTTCATGAAAATTCAACAAGAACGCGAATCTAAAATGGTTAAAGCTAACGTACCAACAGCTGTTGACATGAACAAGCTGATTGCCGACAAGCTTAAAGTGGACGTTAGTAACCATTTCGTTTTAGGTTCTATTGTGGGTAAACTTAACCACTACGTCACCAGTATGGCTCCAAACACACCAGTTGGGGAAGAACTTGGTGCACGCTGGCAGGGCGAGTTGGCCAAGTGTTTCTTTGAAGCTTTGTCAGCGACTCCTGAAGCCTCAATCGTTGCCTTACAAATTATTGAATTGTATTTCACCGAATACCGTAACCATGCCTTTGCACGTAGTCATGCGTTCCGTTTCATGGACTTAGTGCGCCTAGAGCAACAACGTCTAACAGCGTTCCAATCTTTACTACATCTGTTTGTAGAACTTGGTAACAAAGATGGTCGTACCAAAAGCGAAATCCAGCGCCAGGTTAACATCCGTAAGATTGCAGAATCTATTCCGGACAACACCGATGCGCAAATTCGTCTGGTTGAGTTCTTGAACTAAACCCTATCGTCTCTTGCTAAACGAAGCCACTCCATCGCGAGTGGCTTCTATGCCGATTAAAAGACAAAAAAAAAAGAAGGACGTATGCCCTTCTTTTTCATACAGTATTCTATCATTCGTATTGACACACAGCGTCGTACATTGACTGTAGTTGTTTAAAGGATTGGGTTTTAACTAATTCCCTTATTGTTTCAGGGGACTCTTTGGGTAAGTACGCTAGTACGTATAATGCACGTTGTAATTTATCGAGGATAGTAAGGTAGATGTTTGTTGGTAGATTGAATTCTACTGAATCTTTTATTAAGTCTTTGTCTAGGCGGTCATAAAGGAGTTCAGAAAGCTCGTCAATGTAACTCTCCTCCGCACGGCGTTTATGGTTGTTGTATTCAGATAGCAATACCTCAGAGGATGCAGTTTCGTTAAACTCGGGTTTATCGGGATGGGTGACTTCATATTCATCCTCGTACGCGGTTTCAGATATCACGTAGCCGTGTTCGTCAGCCAACTGCCTGTATGTCGTCATGATGTACTCGTTTACGATAAATAATTTCATGGTGTTCTCCTTAGGTATAATTGAGTGGGCATAAAGGAGAGCCTAAGCTCTCCGACATGTTTATATCGTGTGATTAAGGATATGACTTTCCGTAGAGAGTACAATGTTCTTGTACACGTCTTGGGCTTTCATGTGATACTTGTTGTGGGTACCGATGTTTCTGGTATACAAGTAGAAGTACTTAGGACTCACCTTGTCAGTTTTTAATTCACGCAATCGACCGATGTACTGGATGAGTGCTTGTGAACTACTGCGCATGACGAAAGAGATAACCGTTTGTAGATTGGTTATATCCACCGCAGTACCAGCAGAGCCTGGTGTGGCTACGATGATGTCAAAGTCATCTAACACAGACGCAGCCTCCTCTTGGGTATACTTAGATACCTTTAAGTCAGGATACTCTCGACCAAGCTCTTCTGCTATCAGTGCACACGCATCAACCGTATCAAAGAACAACATTAGCTTATGGTCCGGCTGACGTTCCACTATGTGTCCCCTCTCAACCACGTCTTTTATCATGTTAACAAAGTTCTTCGTCCGCTTTTTGTCTTTGAGGATGTTCTCCTCATAAGCCGCCTGTGAGTACGAACTACGACCACGCCTGGTCGTTCTCACTGGTTTGGGACTGTCCGATAACTGATAATTCAAGGCGTAGAGTCTGATGTACTTCTCAGGCTTACCTGTGTTCATACGTAACTCAGGTGGGTACATGATTCTATACATATTTCTCATGAACACATCATCAGGTTCTAAGGTACCCGATAACTCGATACTCTTCGGGACATGAGAGTTTAAATCACTAACGAAACAAGCATGAAAGTGTTCATGTGCCTCATCAATGATTCTAACCCCCACGTCGAGTAATTCCCAAAGCTCTTCTGGTTTGACAAACCCATATTCTTCAGACTCACCGAATTCGATATAGTGTTCGTAGAACATAGTTAAGGTTCTATTAGAGATGATGATGAACTTAGCGTGTAGTTCATCGTCTTGTGCCAATAGAATCAACGAACGCAGTTGTGAGCCACCACGTACGGTCATTACATCCTTCTTAGTAAACTTCAGTGCTTGTTTGTTCCCTGGTGCTGTGACATCCAACCAACGACCTATGTACATGGGTTTTACAACCAATGCAGCGCGCTGGTTTATGCGTGCAAGTGCCATCATGGTCATCACGGTCTTGCCGCTACCTGTCGAAGCATCAATCACTTTCTTTGTACCTTCACTAACCAGATATTCAACAACGGGTACCTGGTTTTCTCTGGGCACCCATCCGTCTTTCATTTCAAACTTATAAGTACCTGGAACATAAAGTTCGTGTTTTGTGATACTCGTCAGTTCTATTCCGCGTGAACTCATAAACTCTTTGAATTCATCAAATAGATTGACATGAAAGCGGTAGGTATAACAATCGTCCGTCAAAGAGCGCTGCGCATACATACGCACAGGCTCTCGTGTGATGTTACCCCATGCATCTTTATTGATGTCTATCTCAACCAACCTATCTGCAAAGTTCTCAATACGTTGGTTGTAATAGGAGGTGACGTTACTTACTTGAAAGTGATGGGAGTAGATATCAATCTGCAGCCCTTGGTTCATCTAATTCTCCTAACAAGATATCGTCAAATTCATGTGTCGGTCGTTTAGTGAACAGATAGCTACGTGGATTAAACAAGGTTGACGTTTGTTCTTCATACGCCATGGCAGCAGCCATGTTACCATTTTTCATCTTCTCGTGGTGACGGGTAAATTCACCGTGTTGGCGATTGTCAGGGAAGGGTAGATTGTAATCTCCGTTCTCTATGTCTTGTGAGGTGGTAGCAAACAAGATGACAGCCAAGTGTGAGAAGTTGACGTTTAGTTTCATAGCAACCAGGTCGTGGAACGCCTGTAGGGCTTGAGCCGGGTTGTCGTATTGTACCACTGTCTTCATGTCAGTGGGTTTGGGTTTCTTAGTCCCCGACGTACCCTTCACAAAGCGGCGGATGGTTTTACTATACTCAACCGTACTGAACTGTTCTTCAGGGAGAGTCAGTAAGGGTTTGGTAGTGTCCCATTCATCCATGTTAATCACGTAACTACCTGCTTGATTCACTATCCAGCCGTTCTTATGGATATACTCAAGTGCTTCCATAGAAAAGCTTGCAGTTCGGGTATCAGCTTTAACAGACACCAATTCCCGCGACTCAACACCGTTCTTTTTCAACATGATACCTAAGCTGGTTAAGTGTGCAATTCTCTCAGGCGCAATACTCTTGATATCGGTCAAGTGCTTTAAGTCATCAAGATTACGCCCCTCATCAATATAAACAACGATTGATACAGAAGAACCCGGGAACTTCTTCAAGTATATATTGTTGGGAGTTACCATGTTACGACTTAGATACGTCTGAGCTTCTGGGGACAGTGTGAAGTCACGCGTACCCGCTGAGTTGGTTAAGTGTTTAAAGGACATGAGTACCTGGGTTTGATGAGCCTGTAACTCTACCGCACTCGTGTGACCTGCATTATCTGTGAGGACTAGGTTGTACGCCAAATCCCCATAACACGCAGCACAGACCCCGTAGCGGTCAGGATGCTTACAAGTAAAGACCGTACGCACTTTTAAAGGCACCCCAATAAGCTGAACATCGTTTGGACTGATTACGTGTTCGTTACCTTCATTGTCGAAGTAATGAACCCCGTCCATGTCTTTAAGTTTGGCTTGGGTATCTGTTACCACGATGATACTGTCTTTGGAACCACAGTCTTCTGGATGAACCCGTTTGACCACACTCGTTGACATTTGTAGCAATCGGTTAAGGTACTCTGATTGCTGCATTGGTGTTGCCGTCATGAACTCAGACGCTGTTGCTGTACGTGACTCAATGGCGTATTCCCCAAAGCTGCGCATCCCTTCTACGTAACCGGTCTTGATAGGGTACGGGAAACGATGGTTATCCACGTCAGTCACAAACCCACGAGAGGAGATACACTGCATAATTTGACCAGGGTTAACCAGTTTATGCTTAGCCGCACGGGCTACTGGATTATTGACCAAGGTATCATCAGTACTAAGTACCTCTAGAATATCTTGGTGACCCTGATTAATCTCATCGTTGGTTAAGTACTCATTGTTCTTTAGCGCATCATTAATCTGTTTGACTCGCGGATGAAAGTGTATGTCCATGAAATCAAGAATACTGATACTGGTGATGTACTCCTCAAGTCTCACCGTCATTCCATTGTAGAGTAAATTGGTGGCTTCATAAATTGTACGGTTGATACCTGGTACGTTTACAAAGTCCACAGTTGAATACTTACGAATGGCCGAGACACGTATCTTAGCCAAGATATCCAAATGTGATTTTGGGGTTACGGTGCGGCCTGCTAGATGATGTTCCATCAACAGGTCGGTGTCTTGAAAGGTACGGTGTACGTGCCACAAGTACCAACTATAAATGGTGTCCGTTCGGTTCACCTCCATCTGACCGTCATCAAATGTCATGTTGAACGTTGCGTTAGGTAGAGCGAAGACTTCATCTTCGCTCATGTTGACAACATCTCTTGCTTCAATATCTATTGTATTTTGTGTCATCTCTGATATCTCCTCGTTTAAATTCCACGCCGCCACAAGCCAGGATGTGTCTGGTTAAGTTCAGTACCGTACCGTTACCCACCCGGTACACGCTTCTATCGACATAGTTATCCACGTTCGTTGGATGTTCTGACTCTAGAATCCCTTTTACAATCTGTTGGTGTACTAAGGGGTTGGTACTTCTATCTAACAGGTCAGCAGTTGCTGCACCTCCTGCTACGTTCACAAACAAACGTACTTCAGATTCACCCGCTGTACGTGTGGGGGATACACGTGTGGGTCCTGAGTATTTGTTGCGTCTGGTTGGTTTTGCAGGCAAACCGTAGTGTTGTAACTTAGCACTACTGACGGATGAAAAGTCGTTGGCAATCTTATCTAATAAAATGAAGTAGACTTCACCGATTAAGATTGGGTTTTTGGTTGTAATGGTCTTACCCGTTTGACCTACGTAAGTACAAGGTCCGTAACAGGCAGGGTAATGCTCTTGTAACAGGCGCACCATGTCAATGTGATTGATTGGGTTGTCGGGTGGGACCGATAAATAGAACCCATCTTTGATAATCTCATCGACGTGGTTCTTAGGGTCAAGTCCAGCACGTCCCACCATCTCGTAAGTAAACGGTGAGGTTAGCTTATAAAACCCTAGGGCATACTCAAAGGCAATCTCGTAACCTTTTGGGGTGGAGTCTTTCTCTATCATTTTTGCTATGGTCTTTTGGGTTGCTGAACCTGAAGCGTTTACGTATTGCTCGTAAAGTTTGGCTAAGTTCATCCGTTTTGCTACTGAGTCAGCATCCATCTCAATATCAGCACGGTTACCGTCTGCATCCATCAACATCTCATGGTCCGGTTTTACCCCGCAAATAACCCCTTTACCACCAGACAAGTCAGTGAGTTTATAACCAATGTCCGCCTTTAACTGATATCTAAAGGTGACAGTTAACGCCCAACAATCAAGCTTGTTATTCTTGTCGTTGTATTTAAGACGGTTCTTCTCATCTGTCATTGCCATCGCATCCGCAACCAGACGATGCAACTCATTTGAGATACGTACCCGACCGTTAGTCTCACGACGCAACCGATTGTACTCTTTAACTATCTCGTTGTAGTAACGAGTCTGTGCGTTTAAGTACTTGTGTAGTTGTTCATCCATGTTGGTGAGCATGATATCATCTTTAGAGGGATTGTGGGTTATCTTGATATTCACAATCTCAGCATTAGGATGACCGTAGATATACTCATCGAAAGTGTTAGGTTCTTGCATAGCTTCAACCGATAAATCAGCTGGGGCTAAGTCAATATCAAAATCCCGCAACACTGCTAAAACGCCATCTTCTCTAATGCGTTCACCCACGTCTGGGATAATCTTAAAGAAGTCTTCATTACCGTACATGTTAAGCGGCAGTTGCTTGGTTCCAAACTGGATGACACGGTCTTCGTAGATGGTAATCTTAAGCTTTTCTAGAAAAGACTCAGACACGACGATACCGTCTTCAATCCCGCCTACCTGTGAGGTGTAAGCAACTTTAGCGTTAACCCCAAAACGATAGTTCCCGTCGTCATCAATATTCGGTGAGTTGGCGACGATGGTACCTGCCGCAATGTTTGAGCCTTCACGAATGTAATCCGTGAAACGTTTGTTCAGTTTGTAATTAAAACCGAATTGTTGGTGGAGAGTGTGATAACCTGGAATCTGCTTGACACAAACTTCTTGAATGTCTGAGTCGGCGTCTTCATATATCACGGTGGTCAATGGGTTATAACGGATGTTACTGGTTTTAAGAGCCGCCGGGTATTGCGGTATTACCCTTAATACTGTTGAGTTGTGTTTGAATTTGATAGAGTGTGTGTAACGACCAAACTCTCTATCTATTCCGCTTTGTATTCTGCGTACTTCAGGATTGCTTACGGTTAGCATCTGTCCGATATGTTTGGTGAACATCGCAGCCCTGGGTGACGAGTTGTGTCTTGCGTAGGGATTTAATCCGGTTAATCCAAGCAGACGTATGTCAATATCTGTTGGTTGTGGTTGTGCAAAGGGTACGCGTATTGTTTCATAGATGTTCCTATTATTTTTCGGTTGAGCAGATAGATACTCTGCAACCTTGTTGTATATCTCATTCATTGTTACTTGCTCCTTTGTTGATGCTAACTTTACTCTTGCATCAAGATAGTATGTATTTAAAACTCACTAGGAGTGTACATCATGTTCAAACTTCATCCGAAGTCATTAGCACAGACCATACTTACCGGTAATGACCGTATGGGGGACCTAGTAGGGTTTCGTTACACCTTACTTGACCACCTACCATTATTGCGAAGCCGTGAGGACAATATCTCATTGTCTATTACTCAAGCGGAAGCAGACCAGTTTTATGGTGATTTTTATGGACTGTTAGGTTTTCTAAAAGCACCTGTCGAACTTTACTGGATTATCGCCCAACTTAACAACCTAAGTTGTAGCACCGACTACGACTCGACGTTGCTTGAGATTACAATACCTTCTCAGGCAGAAATCAATAGAATCAAAACCATTTACCTTAGCACCACTAACTAGACAAAAAAAAAAGAGAGTCATGAGACTCTCTTTTTATGCTGACTAAACGATATTAGAACTTAGGGTAACCCATGGGCTGTGGCGGCTGCATGTAACCCTGCTGAGGCATAGGTTGTATGTAGCCCTGTTGCATCATTGGTTGAGCGTAACCTTGTGGCATTTGTGGTTGCATATACCCTGGCTGTTGCATCATCGGCATTGGCTGCATGTAACCCTGTTGCATCTGGGGTTGTATCGCCGGTTGCTGTATATACCCTTGTTGCATTTGTGGTGGGTATGGTTGAGCAGGCGCAGGTTGTACAGGCTGTTGATGACCACCGCCAAACTTAGGATACCGTGAGGGTTGTTGCATCATGTACTGTGGGTTCATTTGTGGGTATAGTTCAGGTGGGTACATCATCTGAGCCAAGTCACGTTGTTGTGGTACCGCACTAGCAGGAACGCCTTGTTTGTGTGCGGTTTGACCCTGCTGCGCAAGCTCTTCATCTGTAGCACCAATCTGCTTAATCTTAGTGCTAATTGGTGTACGCTTAGGTGCTGGCTCCACAGGCGCACCATAACCCATAGTAGGATACTGTGGTTGCGGAGGTTGTTGCAACACAGGTTGAGGTATTGGTGCTGGGTGTGGTGTATTGATTTGCTCTTGATAATCTTGACGTAGAGGTACCCCTTGTTCTATGTCTTGATTATTCGCGGTAGGAACAGTGCCACCTGCTTCAGTTCCCTGGTTGTACGCTAGGGGCGGTAAGATATCACGGTAGGCTTTACCTTCTTCAAACTCATGAATATAATCTAAGGTGACGTGTGGTTCTTCACCGGTGTACTCACGAATGATTTTACGGAAGGTGTAGGTGACCTTGTTTAACTGTTCAACCACGTTGGCGAAACCATTTAACAGGGCATGGAAGTAAGGACACGATAAACTGTTACTACCAAAACTGTATCCGTCTTTCTCACCGATGTCTGGGAATATCTTCTCAAGCATCATGCGAATCAGTTTGACGTCCTGCTTACGCATCTTAACCCCAAAGACGGTATCCGTAGCCTCTAACAATTCCCCATAGATAGGGAACGTTACGGTAGCGACCCGTTTGTAAGAATTGTCACCGACAATCCCACCGTGTTTTAGATACAGGTTAATCAGACGATGTTCTGAGCCTGGGTCAATTGCACCGATAAGGCGAGTGAGAGCTTTAACCGTTTTCTCATCAACCTTATCGAAGTCTGAGGCAAACTTGATTTGGGTGGCCGACATGTCTGCACCGTCAGCAATCGCCATGGTGATACCAAGCATGGTTGAGGCAATCTTAAGAGTCAATGATTCTATCGTGACATTGCGTAGTGCTGCAATGACTGGCGACTGGCCTAAGATGATATTTTCACACATCGGGTGCATAGCAACCAAGCTACCACGAGACAACTCATTAAGTACCGACTCGATAGGCAGTGCCAGTCTTAGTTCCTTCTCCCCTACTGTGACCGGGGTGGTCACATTAGGTGTTACAAATTGCACCATCCCATCTTCTGTAACATTACAGTTAAGACCGGTTAGCACTTGACGGTAGAACGTCAGTAGTTTGTCTACCTTAGACATGTTATTCTCCTTATTCTTGGGATACCATTACTAGCGTGTTGATGTGTCCTGCTAGGTTTGATAACGAATGTTCGTTTGTTGCAAGGGTGGGTAACAGCAAACCGTCTGCAAAACAGGGGGACGAGTATTCTATTGCAGCGCCGCCGTCGATTGATATACTAACCCAACCATCGCGAATCAAGTTAATATTAAAAGCGATAAAGATAGTTCTTTGATTACCTAAACTCAACCCTGGGAAGAGCTCAGTAAGTATTCTGTGTTCTACTTGCTGTACTGCTGCGGTTCTATCAAACCCATCAATGAAAGAGTGGGCGTTGGTGATGTTAACCATCGGTAGACCTTCAGCCGTCACGTTAGTCATGGTCCCTGTAATCCCAACCAACATGGATTGACTAATGATAGAAGGCATTGTGTGAAACACTGTTGTTGCCATCAGTGCTTCCCAGCTAACACGGTCCCAATACTCAAAACTACCTTGACTACTCTCAAAGTGACTAGCCATTGGCTGCACCGAATCACTGTGTTTATAGTATTCAGTAACTGGGTCTAAGTCTGGGAAGATATGACACATGTTACCCCACGTCACAAACCCTTCATTACGGATGTTACTGTTTTGGTTGATGTAGCGTAATGTTGGGTCTGAATGTATATTACTTTCACCCATCACTGCGCCTGCTTGTGAATAAACCTCTTGCGCTGAGATGTGTGACCCTGATAACTCAGGGGCTTGGGCAGTTTGCACAATACCGTTGACCACTTCTGATAAGAACACAGGAGCACTATTATTAGCACGGCGTGAACGGGTTTGTTTATTAGGGACCACCTGTGTGCGACCATCACCGATAATACCTGCATTCATATGTCCAAGACTTAGGTTATTGGCAATATCTGTTGGGCGCTGCATGTAAACCCGTGGGCCATCGGTATTGTAGTTGGGGTCTAGCGATTTGAGAGACTGCATGGTTTGAATGCCTAACAAGTGCGAGTTCTCTACCACACGTTTTCTTATTTGTGGACCCGTCGGTGTGTCGTATTCAACGGTATTCAACGTGATGCTTGAGTTGATAGTCATGCGGAGATTTGGGTCAATCAGTCCGCCAAGTGACAAGTCTACCTTATCAGCGTAACCCATGATGACTGTGGTGAGACGTGAGTTAAGCTCAATGATTTCCATCATGAAAATAATACGACGTATTCCCCAACCGTTAGCCACTGATACTTGTGCATCAGGAACCGCAGAGGGTGCTACAATTCGACCAGCAATTCCAGCTAGTGTGTTACGGTCCACTTGGCGGCCGTTGTGTGTCTGTTCACGATACAATGAAACCACGTCTGAATCAGTACTACCTACATACGGTCTGGTAAATTCTTGATTGTAGGTACCACTTTCAACCATCATGCTTTTGACGACACGAAACTGTGGTTGTGCTTGTTGTTGCATCATTGGGTGTTGACCGTAAATATCCATTTTCTTGCTCCTGCTTGGGTTTGGGTTAAATGTAACTATAACAAACTAAAGGGCGTCTGTTACAGGGGGTGTTGCTAGTGCTGCTCTTTCTTTCTCAGCTTTTTTCAAAGTGTACTGTACGTGCACAATGAGGTCTGTTAATTGAGTCAACAAATCATTGGGACATATCCAATCTCCATTGACTGAGATTTCTTCAAAGTACGACTTTAGTCCTGTTGGTACGCGAGTAAGTAAGTAATGACTGCGTACTGACTTTTCAAATTCATCTGCAGCACGGTGTGCGCAGTTCTTTGAGTTGGACTTAGAAGCTGTGTTGGTCTGATAAGGATACAACTTATTCAGCAACTGGGTCGTCTCTTTCTTGGCTTGTTTACGAGAACTATTGGTGATTGGCATGCGTTCTGTATCTAGGGCGGATGTGACCATCAGCGCTAAATCAAGAAAACCCCAATGCCACAGTAGCGCTTGCGTCACAGCCATCACACCCAACAACTCACTGGCTGTTGGTTCACACATCACTCGAGCTGGTACCTTTCTTGCTAAGACCCACTGCACAAGTAACACGTTATGTTTACCAATATCAAACGTACCCATTCTTCTTATTAGCGCCAAACAATTTTTTAGTTTGTCAAGGTCTACCGTTGGGTCCACCTTTAATGCCAAGTCTTCTTGCTTTTTGATGAAAAGCTTGTGGATTTCAATATCCCCTATTGAAACCGATAAGACGTTCTTGTATTGCTCTAAGCGTGAGGACTTGTCTTCACCTTCAACATCGTCAAGTCGAAACTTCTCTTGAATCTGTGTTGGGCGTCTTGAGATATCACGAACCGCGTTTCTGACACGGGCAAAAACATTCGTGATGATAGAACGTGTGCCTTCTTTACTGGCATCAATAGAACCAATAGACAACTCACGTACCACAAGTATCGCTAGTAGGTATTCAGGTAGCTCTTCAGATGAGGTACCACGTATTACCGCATTGTCACGGTCATTTTTTGAAATGCCTGTGGTTTCCACATAATCCCGTAATCGCATCATCTCGTCACAGTTAATAATTTCTGTGTTGGCGAGCAGTTTTAAAGCATGGTATTCTTTAAAACCACTGAGGCGTTTTAGATTCAACGTTAAGTATTCCCCCCAGATAGCTATCATGGGACGAGTACCAAGTACTAACAACACAAGTCCTTTGTATTCATGTTTCAAATACGTGCGGGCTTTGTTGGTGTCGTTAACGTCATACGCTTCTTTTAGCGAATCAGGATAGACCACTTTAGCATGAAACGCAATGTAGTGTCGCATTTCATCTAAATCTAAATAACCGTACAACTGTGTGGTAAGGCGGACCAGTTCTGTTTGCATCTCATGAAAATTCATAACCACGTTAAACAAGACCTTAATCTCGTCATAGACATCAAAAATACCCTGCTGGTGAGCAGGGGATAATGAGGCAAAGAAGTTATTGATTTCACGGAAGTCTTCAGCGTCTTTAACCATCTTGGTTCTGCCAAAGTTAGAGATATCCCAACGAAGGGTTTTACCCAAGTGTGATAATTCTAAAATCTCTCTACTCTCGGCACTTAATGACATCATCATAATAATTTTCTCCTCGGTTAGATACACTATTAAAGGATGTGTATCACTCTAATAGTGTATATCTAAATAATTATTAAGAACAGTCTACCAAGGTTGACTATTGCCGCCACCACTGTTTGAACCACTATTGCCGCCTTTATTGTAACCACCACCGCCACCGCCGTTACCGCGGAAAACAACTTTCTCATAAGACTGCACTAAGTGTGGACCCAAGATAGAACGCCATGCATCAACAAACCCTTGGGCTGAGATACATGAGATTTGCCCTTTGGTCATACCGTTGACGTTGATTTTGTGGTAGAAGTCCGCATCGAAATTAAAACGCACTTTAGGCATCGAGTCATCTACATCTAAAATACTAATGAAGACAACACCTTCAGGGTCTTTACCAATGATGGTACGCGACTTAATGGCTTTTTCTGCACCGCGGCCAGCGTGGTTTTCAATTTCATAGGTCACGGTTTCTTGTGGGGTAGGTTCATCAATCATACGCTCGATGAGACGCAGCGAGGTATAAAAGGTAATTGGGTCCATACCTGCACTGATGACGCCGCCACGTTTAGCTGAGGTGACACCTGTGAAGACCGTGTACTGCGGGTTATTGTTATAAGTGCCTACCTTGAACTTAGGTGGGAACTCGCCGTTTGCCAGTTTGGGTGCGGACAGGGTAAGTTTACCGTTGTCTAACACATTACTTGGTTTGTCTGACATAATCGTCATCCTTATCTTGTTTGATTGTTTTTAATAGGCGATTCTCGCCCACAGGTCTTTGGGTTTCCCACTGTATATTCATTAATTGGAGCTGTTCGTTAAATAAATTGTCAGCGGTTTCGTAAAACTCACGGATTTTTTGTTGATGTTCATCTGTGAGACCAGACCATACGCTAGGTATAATTTCAACAGTACTGACCATACACATTTACCTCCTCTTGTTAATGGTATAAACACTAACATATAGTAAGCTATAGCTATATTTTTATACCTTTGGGGCTCGGTATAGGTCACGAACGTACTGTTCTAAGAAGGGTTCGTTCATCATTTTAATGTTAGCGATTATCCTATCTTTGGTGGTGGTTTCGTTCCAATTAAACTTATCGGCAATCTTTAAAGTGACGCGTCTTACCTTTAAAGGCGCAGGTTTAAAAAGGTCTGCTGTGTCGCCGAACATCTGCAACGTCATAACGTCAAAAGGTAATCCTGCGTCCTTTGCGGTCTTAAGTTTATTTGTTAGTTCGTGTTGCTTTTTAATCCTCCCTGTGTGTGATTCGAGTACTTCAAAGTGTTTGTACCGCGCCGTTAAAACGTCGATAGGGTAATGAGTGAGCATAAGAGCACGTCCTCTACCCATCGTCGTCCTTAGTTGAATGGCTTCGTGGGTTACTCCCCCTATCACAAAGTGTTCGGTCAAGCGCTTGACCACGCTATCCTCAAGCAACGCGTAGAACCGTTGTTTCTCGGTACTGATGTCACGTAAGGTTGCGTGTGGGAACACCCGCGATAGATTCTCATAAGACGGTAGGTAGAATGCAAATTGAAATCTCTTATCGGTTATCTTATCTTTTAATATCCCTTTGATGATAGAAATCTCTTCAGCAATAATCTCTGTCATCTCATAGGCACTAACCCCATACGCATCTTGTGCTGGCATGGTGGTGAAACAATTTCTAATTAAGGTACGTACGTTGATATGTAAAAACTCATACCCCACCCAAGGAGCAGGTTGACCTGTGGGTGTTGGGTGGTCTTCGTGTATACCAAAGAGTCCCTCAAAAGCAAGACTCGTTGATATAGACAAGGGGAACTGACCTAACGTACGACCCAGCAGGACTGGATTAATCTGTCTCATCGGTATTAGACCCTAAGAACGTACCGGTTTTGATAAGGTGCATGATACCCACCGAGGCATTTTGTGCACGCACGTCAAGACTGTCAAAAGCCTCTAGTATTTTATCTTGTTCACCAGTTGGTTTGTCTTGAATGTGACCTTGTAGAACTTCACGGGTAGTTTGATTTGGGTTGTTACTCATGGTGTACTCCTTTTATAAACGGTTATGTACCATACTCGTCGATTATCTCTTTTAGTACCGAGGTTGCCTGTTTGGCAACGTGAGCATGGTTTTTATTAAGGTTGGCTTCCATCATAGTTAAGATGGTAGAGGGTGAGAGGTTAACGGATTTGATAACCTCACGGGTAACGATGGGTTCTATCTTCTGTTTGCGCTGATTGGATTTAAAGGACAGGTTAATGTTCTTATAACGGGTTTTGATATCCGCTCCTGCGCGAAACACCGCGTCGTCTGTATCCGCCTGTAAGCGGACGTGACTGTCTTCGGGTAATTCAGGTACCAATGCATCTAGTTGACGGTAAACGTCGTCTAGTGACTGTTTGGTGTAGTCTAGGGTAAGGTACCGTTTGGCTCTTGGGTTCACAACAAACGTTGCTGTGTAATTCCCATCAGGTTCAATGGTAGCGCGAATGTGACCTTTGTCTTCTTCTTCACCGTGGCGCAATCTATCAAAACTACCAGCCGCCATGATGCGCTTGTACTGCGAGTGTTGATGGATATGACCGATGAAGATGAGGTAACGGGTGATGCCCAAATAGTTCTCAGCGTCATGAGTTTCAAACATGTCCACGATGTTCGGTGGTATCTGATAGGTGAAACATCCATGCATGATACTAAAGTCCACCTTTTCTAAGTTGTGCTCCTTTAATAAATCTTGGACCTCAACCCAGGTGTCTATGTTTTTAGCCCGCCATTCATCAGGTACGTATAGCACATCAATACCAAAACGTTCGATGTGTTCTATACATAACTCAGGTAGATACTTTAAGTCGGCGCCAATGTTAGCGTTTTCATTAACCTCTACCATAAACTTTGGTTGCTTCCAATCATGGGATGGGGTGCCCTCAAGCACCCTCACCACGATGTCACGTTTGGCACACATCGTTAAGAACTGATATGCCCAACTCGATATAGCCGTTACTGAGTCAGTAGGAAACGATAGTAGTCGGTCAAACAAATCACCGGCTATCCATATCAAGTCAAGCTCCCCTGTAGTTTCATTATCAGGGAAGGCATTTAACAGGTTTTCTACAATGAACTCAGTTCGGGTTTTATCGTGACCTAAATGGACATCACTCATCACTCCAACTTTTAGTCTAGAGTTCATCATAGTCAGTGAAGTCTCCTGGGTTATACTCTTCTGATGTACTGGTCCCAGTGCCTGGCTTGTTGGTTCCACCCTCTAAGGTATACCCGTAGTATTCGAAGATGGGTAACCAGTTCTTGCGGTACTCGTCTTGACCACGTGCGTAGTCATCAGACAAGTCTAGGGCACCAGTCAAATGGTTACGGATATGATTATTACCTGCACCTGGAATAGTACGGTCTTTAATAGTGGCAATGTGCATAATTTCAGAGGGGTCTTGAGCCAGAGACTTACCTGGTTCTAATGTGATAGACTGAAGCATAGGTGGTACTGAGAACAATACTTCACCGCCTTGCATCACATCTACCCATTCATATCCTTTGGTTTGAGTGAAGGTCAACCAACGACCAAGCTCAACGTTTTCTTCGCCTTTAAAGTAGGCAAGGAACATAGGAAAGAATATGGTGCTAAAATCATTAAGTTTGATTTGACCGCGAGCCTCATCAGCAAGCACCGCCTCAAAGCCTTTAGGTAAGTCTAGGGACATCGTTATCTCCTTGGGTTGGGGTAACATCGACCATGTTCGTTTCAGGTTCCGTAGTGGCGACGTCAGTGGTTTGTAAAGTGTAGTATAGATATTCAGCACCAGCAAACTCAGGTTCATCTATTACCGTGTTGTATAGGTAAATATCTGCTGGCGTACCGGACAAGCTTGCCCAATCATTTTTATCTGTGTCAAAATAATCCACAGCACAAAACTCAGGGTCACGAACTTGCTCGTTATACTTTATATCAAATCTGTAATTTTCGGCTGAGGGGTTAACCGGAGCATCTTTAGTGACAACGTAACGCATGACCACATCGTTACCAACAGACCAGCTAAATACTTTCATGAGGTATTCCTTATTTTATTTGTAGTTCGCTTACGCTCGCTAACGTGTTATTTGAAATGGTGAGGAGTCGGGAGATGTCATACTTTTTTCCGCCTTGACTGACGGTGCCATCCACGACGATGTTGTACTCGGGGTTAGGGGACAATGGGTCTTCTTGAGACACGTTGACATAACAGGTGTCAAAGTAGGCAGTAAGCATCCCCTCCAAGGTTGATTGGATTCGGTCCACAAGTATGCTTGGTTCGTGGCCATAGTTTTTAATGAGGTAAGGTAGGCTGGCCACCCGTCCACGGTGTTGATTGCTTTGAGAGTAGTCGGCAATAAAGAAGTAAGCCACAATTTTCTCAAGTTTTACCGCCGGGTCGCGTATGAACCCACCGGAACTTAGTGTTGGTAGTTCCATTGTCATCTTGCAGTTTCCTTTTGAACACAAAAAAGAAAAGGGAGCAATTGCTCCCTTCCCCCTTGTTATAGTTGTCCGTTCCATTTTGAGGTCGGGTCGTCACGTTTAGCCCGTGCAAATTCTGCCATGTGTGTCCATGAACACATAATATTTGCGACATCGTTTACGTTAAGTGAATCGTACTCAGGGTCGTACTGTGGGTTTGAGTCGTAGAAATAATCGACACTGTAATCTTCGCCGTCCTCATCCACGTGCATCACACCGTCATTAACTACTTGCCAGTCGTGGTGTTGAACACCAATCGCGTCAGGTTGACGGTCGAAGTAACGTTCACCATAACCTTCCGCTTCCCCATTGTGATACAACTGGCGTATGGTGGGCTCTGCCATTAACCATCTGACCATGACTTGAGGAGCATGTTGCATATGTCCTATTTCATAGAGAGGTTGTATGACGTTATCCATCCACATGTTCTCGACTGTGCGACCTACCGCCTGCATCATGTATCCCAGTCGTTCATAGTCAAAAGTCGCTATGCGGTCTGAGATGTTCTGATAGAGGTTGATGGCAGGTTGACCTAGGCGTTGAAAGTAGTTATCAGAGGTTGCTTGTAAATATTGAACGGTATCGGGAGGAGGTGGAATAAACACACCTGCATCGAAACCTACCGCACCGGTTGATACTATCTGTACCATAGTGCTCCCCTATTGCTTTGACATTAATTCAACTGCTTCTTTTTGCGTTACACGTACGTAACCTTGAGCTAGGTACTTATCTAACTCATTTTCTTCAATTGCGAATGTCTGGTCGTTTTCGGGGTTCTTGACGTAGTCAATATTAACCGCATCGCCAAAGAGAGTTCTTGATGTTGTCATAGTCTTATTCCTTATTTAAGTTCTCGTGATTAAACCAGTTAGCTATGGTCGCTATCACTGGTGCAGGCATCTTCAAGTTCCCTGATAATTCATGAGGGGTGTTAAAACTCATGACATTATAAGAGGGGTCTAACCGCTTAAAACGTTCTACTAGATAGTTTGACTCCAAGTAGGTCACGTTCATCTGGTCACCATCATAATCGGCGTTATTACCGCTAATAGCAAGTACTGAGTTACTGATGGTATTGTCAGCTGGGTTAGGTTTTACCTTAGTGACGTACAGTAGCTGTGCTGAAGCACGCGATAAGGTTGGGTTACGCTGGAAGATAACAGGTAGTCCCATGTATTTACTCTCTTTGATGAGCTCCTTGAATATCTCATCTAAAAGAGGGTGGTACACATACGCATGACCATTAATCATCGACAGGGCAGCCTCTGCACTATAGCCACGATGAATGAGTTTACTGGCAATGTGTATTTTAAACAACTGCAATGACATCGCCCATGGGAAATGTAGCTCACTCTTGTTATGGGCGTTAGTGAGTGAGGTGATTACAGCACGTGCTGTAAAGTGAAGTCTAGCACCAAAGACGTGTTTACGAAATATCTTTGTTTTACCGTCCCAGTTACTACGTAAGAACTCGTAATAGAACTCACCCATTGAATCTAGAATCTTAGTGACCCGTGATTCTAAGTTACGTAATGACAGACTATCTACTACCTGTTCGGTTTCTTGCATACGACGCACAGCGTCAATGGCAAGGTTCATGGTTTTATCCGCCCACCGCCGACCAGCACTCTCTTCGATGACGAATGCCACCTTAGAAGGGATTGGTATGTGTTTGACGAATAGTTTATCACGGTTTTCTATACAAAGCTCGTATAGATGTACGTGGGTTGGGTTGGGTTTCTTACGACCATCACCAAATACTAAGTCCCGCATTACTGTTTCAAAGTTCTTGATAAAGTAAATGTAACCGCGGCGATGACCTTGTTCAAGCATCCACGGGAGACGCGGTGGTATTTGACCGTTGACTGGACGGTAGTTTGGGTCAGTCATCCACTTGACGTACGAGTAACCACCAGCTTTTATTTTGGTGGTGAGCATGTACCAGATGATGGGTGGCATAAGGAAACGTATCTTCTTAGGGGCCGCCATCCACACCAGTGGGTCAATCTCTGTTTTGATGGGTTCTTCAACGTAAGTTAAACAACTTGTACACTGTACGCCAAGTTTGTAACGACCGCGTATTTGACCGCATTGACACGATGGGGTTGGAGATAGAGAGTCTTCAGTGTACTGCGTGTACAACAGTTTATCAAATGCCTCTCGTCCCTCTTGGGTTAGGATTTCTTGATTATTCAAAATGATTGGTGGGGTTTCCAAGCTCTTGAATAGTTCATCTAGGTCGATGATAGCTAATGACATATTTACATCCTTTTTGAAATTAATGCCAAAAAAAGTAGCAGACCGGAGTCTGCTACTGTTTGTTTTAATACATTAGCTTATTGATTAACGGGTATAACCGTTCCAGCCTGCTTGGTATGGCATTAGTGGCATGCCTGCTTGCTGTTGATTCATACCGCCTTGATAGACACCGCCGATATTCTGTTGGCTTACCATGGCGAACTGGAAGTCTGTCATGCGCTGACGGGCATTTTCCTGAACGTGGACCGGTAGGTTTGAGAACATTGGTGCAACCTTCGCATCGCGTGTAGACTTAGCTAGGGCTTCGATGAATGTGTGGTAGAACGTAAAGCGGTTAGCGTAACCTTTAATCGTTAAGCTTGAACCCATGATTTGTTCTAGAATACCATGTAGTTCACTTAAACGTAATACCATTGGTAACCCGCTTGAGGCGCGCTGAGTCTTTTCAAACTCTTCAACGATACGTGGGTCTTCGCCACAGATGTTTAAGATAGCTAGGTAGTCTAAGTCACGGATATCACGTAACTCACCAGTGGTGTCATTGTGTGGACGATAAGTACCTAAGAAGACACGGTTCTCATCCGATTGTAAGATTGGACCACCTTCAAAGTAGCGGCTGAAGGAGTTGTTGGTCAATGAGTTACAAGCATCAATGATGGCACGTTGCGCTTCAGGGTCATTACCTGCAGCAGCAGCGAACACTTGAGTCAACCAGCTAAGAGGACCTGCTTCTTCGATATCAATTGAGTAGATAGGGGTACTGTAAACAGTGGCCGCCATCAAACGATAGAAATCAGCGTTGGTGAAGTCATTAGTCTTGGTATCAATCATACCAGGTTTGTCATCTGCGTTAAGCTCTTTGATATCGTAACCAATCGCACCGATATCTTTAATATCGTGTTCGTTCTTGGTGCGACCTTTACGTGGGCGGAATGGTTCAGTCCATAGCAAACCTTCTTGAATCACTGTGGCAGTAGAAATACCTAGTAACACTGAAGGTAGGGTTTGAATACCATCACTATCCACACTGGTGATGACGATACGTGGAACGTAGCGCTGGGTTGGTGCGATAGGCGCTTGTGGTTGGTACGGGTTGTACTGCGGTACTTCTGGAACCACGTATTCAAGAGTTGCAAACGCTGATAACTCAGCGAAGCGGAACCCATTACCACGAGTACCACGTAAGTTGTTTTGAGTAGCACCAGGTACAGTGGCTACTGATTTAACAACCACATCACGACGAACTGGTAGACCATTGGCTGAAACCAAACGCTCAGGTGATGTATTGACAGAGGCGTGTAGTTGGATACCATTGGCACTTAACGTGTGCGCTAGAGTACGGCCTTCACCAATATCACCACCAACTGTACGTAGAGTGGTTGCACCAACTGCAGCGTTAGTTGCAGCAGTTAAGATACGGTTAACTTGGTTAGGGTCTTCTAGGTCGATAGTGCGGTAGATAACCTGCATTGACGCATCAAATACTTCAACGTTACCGAACTTATGTTTCACTTGACTGATAACAGTTTGATAGTACGCTTCGTTATACGTGTCGGCAGGCGTGGTTGGTACTTCTACTGATTCACGACCATGTATAGTGAACTGGCGTGGGTCAGGTAGTGGACCATCGTCTTCTAACAACAAGGTGTGTACCGTAACACCCATTTGATGAACGTAACATACCGCGATACCTGAGTATGGCAGTTGTAGGGTTTCTTGTGGTAAACCAATAAACTCTGCTTGAATGTTGGTGCTACCATTCTTTTTCTTTTCCGCGTACGTCTGACGGAAGAACTCAAGATAGCTGTTTAGAATACCGCTACCCACATCTAAAGGAATGGCATTACCGTAAAGGGCCTGTAACGCTGCCATACCCGTTAATGAGTTTGGGTTGCCTGCCGTACCACTGATGCTATTAGGTAGCGGCTCTTGAGTGAAATGGGTTTGGTGTTGTTGCGAAGCACCGGCACCAGGTTGATACTGAGTTTGTTGTTGTGGCTGCGCTTGAGTTTGCGACTGAGGCTGGGGTTGTTGCGTGTTAGCTTGGTTGTTGCCGCCTTTGTCGTCTTTTACAATAATAGTCATAATTCTTTCCTTAGGTTTACGTTGGGGGTTAGGTTAAAGATACTTAGTTAGGGTAGTATCAGGATAATAGTATATCCTTCAAATATCTTTGATATGAGAACCCTTGGGGGTGGGTGTTTACCAGTGCCAGCTTGCGCTAACACCGGTGGATACAGCTTTCACCATATCCGTACATATTATAGTCATTCTCGGTAAAAAATTACCTAAAGTGGTTGTAATGTCTTGATACTACCCCACTTCACTTTGCTGCTGGGTTACAACACGCATATCCCATAGACATTGAAAAATCATCTTCTCAAGGGCTTGCTCCTCCTCGGTTGGGTTCTTTTTAATATTAGCAACAGCTCTAATTGACCACTGACTCACATATGGTTGTATATGTGGTAAACTTTTAGGGTTGACCAGTGGTGAGGTGTTTAAAGGTTTAGTGACTTCATCGCTGGTCTCTGACTTTGAGAGGATGACATCACGTATCGTCATACGTGCACGCGGGTTATCAAAACGATTCATAACAACTCCTTGTCGTTACTATGAGGCATCAATTTAACACCCCTAGCATACCAGGGCTTTATTACCGGTGTTACTGACTCAAGCCATTGCGTGAAACTCATATCGCCCATCATACTTTTAAAAGTGTGAATGTACTGCTCCCGAAGTGACTCAGCTTCTTCTGAGGTAACGTCATAGGCAGGTAACAAATACACATCAAAGTAGTTCCCTATCTCATCGTGTTCTGATTGAGACACAGTACAGTTTGTTTCGGCCATGGGTATGGTCTTAAACATCTGGTTTGCGTTACTGTTAATCCATGGGTTTACGCGACGGCGTTTACCCAAACCGTTGTCTTCAAGTGCTTGCATTTTCTCATTGTATTGGTTAATGATTGTATCGTCTAAAAACAATTGACACATGTGTGTATCCTTAATAATGATTACTATAGGGTATTCACTTATATAGTGTGTACCTATAACCTTTTTAAAACCCACTATATACAAGGGGATGTAACGTGTATACCTTGTTTGATATAACTGAAAAAGACAGAAGACACCGACTCGTAATACCTAAGTTCAAACATGTTCATGATATTTTAAATCATGAGACCAGTAAAGTACAAAGCTACTACCGTTTCCATAAACCCCACTTACCTAGTAACCACTTACTCATCAAACTGATTTTAAGTTTGAACGTCTCACTTGAACGAGAGATTTTTGAGTACGTGTCAACCGTCGAAGACCGCACCGCTCAGCTCGCTAAAGCGTTCAGATTCATACACCCCACTAACACGAGTGTACAAACCTTTGACGGGGTGTTCTATAACCAGAACACCGTTGAGTACGTGATTGCTTCTGATGAAGACTTCAATATCAGTAAGGCGTGGGAGATGTGGAGAAGTATCGTCCCTGTAAAGGTACACAGTCACCCATTCACTGACATGTCGATTGGTATCCCCAATGGCAACTATCCCGTACAGATGTCAAAAGGGGTAGCTGTCATTAGCATTAACCTACCTATGTTAGCGCTACAGTACAAAGCGTGGGTACACTATGAACAAAACAAAGGCTCAACCTCACTTAGTATACAAAGCTTTGTTTACAACTACGTACTTACTAACATGGTTAAACGACACACCGAGTTATGTTTAATCAATAGAACCATGGCGTTTTGTACAGAGCAACCCATTAGTGAGTTTACCAAGCAACACCCTTTCATGGTTATTGATTATACTGCAAAGGTCGATGAGATACTTATCAGTCGTGACCGTTACCTTACTAAACGAAAGGTTGACTTCGCTCAGCTCTTCTTGGTGTACGACACACTCTACTTTGATAATTGGGCTAAGGTATTAGCGCTGCCTAAGATTGCACCCACCCGACAAGTCAGTTGGGTATTCCTCTTATCATATCTGCCCGTGATTTATTTTTACCTCAAGGTCATTCTAAAACAAGATTCAAAGCTTGACCGTGAACTTGCTATGACACTTAAACGTCATATCGGGTATCTCGAAAACAGTCGACTCATCCCAACGAATCTCGATACCCATACCGGCGCTCTACTCCAAGAAGTCAAAAACCTTCTACAAACTATTCAAGCGTGACGCAAGTCACGCTTTTATGCCGTAGCAATTACCTGTGGGAACTCATCGGTAATGAGACGTGTATTCTTATCATTCTTGAAATAAAAACCCATTGATTCAAGATACAGGTAATAAGGCGCCATGATACCACTAATCAAACTTGAGGTGTCCAATACCTTTAGTAACTCTTTTGGAATAGGTCTATCGGTAAAGAGCATGGCAGGAATGTTAAAGGTTGTGATAGAGGTCTTATTGTTACGGTTGATGTAATCTGCTAAACGCCCTGCTAAGGCTTTGTCTTCAATACTATTGACCCATTCATTAAGCTGAGTTTTGTTATTGAGTTTGGCTGAAACCTTAACCGCAGTGTAAGGTAGTGGTGGTGACTCCCCATACACAGGGGCGAAGACTTCATTCCATAACACATGGTACTGGTATGGCGCTGCTTCTTCCCCTTTGGCATACGCATCGTGTGCCTTCAACTGCGAGTGCATGAGGTATTCAGTATTACCTGATTCAAGTGACGCTCTCACCGCGCGCTCAGCCATTAGTGGTTGCTCGAGTATGTCTTTGAGTTCAAGCTCCCCTTTGTCAATCACCGTTTGTAACGTATTTGCCAAGTGTTCGGTGAAGGGCTCCATTACCTCAGAGGGTATCTTAGAGTTACGCAATCCCACCCCTTTCACTTCTAACTCGTTTTGGTGATATACGTTGCCTTCCCTTGCTGAGATGAACGCATAGTAATGTTTGGCTGACGGAGTGATACAGTAAGCTGGGAAGAAGTATTCTGATTTCATACTCACTGTTTTTAGGGTATCACCTTTAAGTCCTAAATTGCGGCTCATTAACGACAACAGGTGCACGGTCATTTGCGATGAGACAAAAGTCATGAAGTAACCCACTTTGTAAGAGAGTTCCTCAAAATTGTAAGACCCTGTCACAAGGTTGGTCCAGTGCTGAGTTGTGAAAATAGTTGAGTCGGTGTCACTGGTAATAACAACACGTCTTACCGTCTGTTCTATATCGTACGCTTCAGGAGTTAGGTAGTCAGGGCGCAAGAACGTTGAGATGAAGTCATGGTACTTATCTAGCACTTCAAACGTGTGACGACACATATCCCCAATTAGCTTATAAGTTTCGTAATTCTCGTTCTTAACTTTAGACAACTGGTTACCGACCAGCAATTTAGAACACAACAACGACACGTATGCTACGGTATGGGCGTCTGCTCTTTCTTCCAGCCAGTATTCTGGATTTTCAATAGGTACAGGCTCATACTCTATGAAGTCACGGATGAATTGACACATAACCATTTTATTGTAGACAGCCAAGTGGTACATATCACCATTATAGACAATATTGGCGAGCTCATAGCCTTCGAGTCTATTGAGATAGTTCTCAATGTTGGACATGGGTTTAAACCGTGACCAATACAAATCGGTTGAATAACGTATACACTCTAATGTTTCGCCCACTGTTGGGGTTTTAAGTCGATAAGTGTCAAGTACCCGCATGATGTTTTCTTTATCAGCACTCATCGCCAACAGGTTGATGTTGTCAAGGGTTACCTGTTCTGTGTAGTACGTGCGATTACCGCCCATGAACTTCTCATTGTTGGCATTGGCGTAGGTGGTTGAAATCCGACACACAGAGGTTAAGGTGGGGTGCAATGAAGCGGTATAACTGATACTGTAGGGCATCAGTGCTGCCCCTGAGAGTGCGTTAATCGCAATCTTCTTTGACTGCTGGTTATTGTTCTCAGCTTTAGCGGTGTCTATATCGTTTTCCATGATGGCTTTAAACATCCGCTTTTTATGTACACCACGCTCTTTCTTCTTGGTTCTGATGTACTTGGTATACAGCGACTGTTTAACCTCAGCTGGTACGTAAACCGTGAAGGTAGGTGCCATCAACAAATCATTATTAGCGGTGTTACTGATGTACTCACTTAGCGTATTCTGTGCGCGTTTGCGGTCACGTTGATGTTCACGCTGCAAGTATTTGACCATAGGGTCGTGTATCTTAAATTTACCTTCGGTCAATTGTGTCATCAACCACTTCTTTATTATCTCAACAGGTTTGCCGGTCATCTTCGTTAAGTAGTAAGTTTGTTGTTCTACGTAGTTTGCCATCACATCAATGTTACGTGTGTACTGTTCGTCGGGATATACAAATGGGTTGTTTAACATGGTAAGCTCCTTGTGGTCTCATTAGATAAATCGGTTCTGTAATTTTAGAGGGCATAAAAAGAAGAGTACTGCCCCGAGGGGCGATACTCTAATGTAGCGTATCGGTAGGGGGGATTAAATCGTCATCATAGTAAATGTCAATCCCGTATCTTCTACACCTAAGAACGTGGGCGTCCACCTCTTCAGGGTCAGTGTGGTTTAGTAAGTCCTGATAAGCAGCAGTGACACGGTTGAATCCGTCTGAGAGTTCACGAATTTGACTACTCGTTTTTTGTTGCTCGATTATGTGTTTGTGTTCTTCTTCTTTGTGCTGGCGATGCTGGGTCTTTAAGTTTTCGTCAAGTCGAGTGAGTGTGCCCCGCAGCTGTTGATTCTCGCTACTTAGACTTTGGGATATACCGGCATAACTGTATTGGTGTTCTTTAATGAAGTACACATACAGGTCATGGAGCACCTTGTCTTCTGCTACCGTATACATAAACCGTCTTGAAAATAGTGAACACATGGCAAGTACAGTGATAACACTTATCAGAGAAGTCAATAACAGCTGTTGGCTAAAGAAGTATAACGCAGTCCACATAGCCATACCCAAAACAAAAGCGTATACCGTAGTAATGAATTTGCGTAGCCATTGATACTCCGTTAATTCCATCCGCATCTTAGCAAAACGATAGTCTATAAAGTGGGAAATGTTCTCGACAGGTACCTCGTCAAGACACACCGTTCTGACTCCTGTCTTTAAGTCTGGATGAAGTAAGTCAAGCACCCGTGCTGGTAGTTTATCAACAGCACCCACCATTAAGGGATGTGCCGTCCAGATATTAATAGACGCCGCCTCGCCTTTTATATTTATACTCATTTAATCAATTCTCCGTATGATTGGCATAAAAGAGGAGAGCAGACAATATACACCTATGGTCGAAGCAAGTTAAACCATTCAAGAAAGGTGTACACTGTCTGTGCTCTCGTGGGTAAGACCTGTCAGCCGTGTGACTGACGTGCTATGGATATGATTAGCGGTTTCCCAAAAGTCGAACGTGGAGGAGGTTACGTTCATATAATAGTTAATGATAGAAAAAAAATACTTTTAGTTTAAGTTAAAGCTTACAGCCTCAAAGCCATTAAATGCCAATATCTGACGTATTCTATCTACGTCAGCGACATTGGCATCCTCGACTCTAAACTCAATATTGACACCTTCGTGTATTGTAAAAGTAGACTTGTCTATCCATTCAATTGCGATACAACTGGTCTCACCATTAGAATGACGCAGCTTTAGGTACTGATAGTTTTGGTAATTCTTGGTTGTACCCGCAGGCAGTGAAGGATAGATATTCACTGCCATGATGGGCACGTTGATGTAGTTCATTGCAGATTCATGGTCTAAGATTCCAAGAACCCGTACGCGTTTGAAGTTAGTCCCCAAAATAGCGGTGGCGTGAGTGTTGAACGACACCGTTTTTTGAATTGATGTGGAATCTATAACTGTCATTGTCAATTTCCTCTGTCTGTACTAATAGGTTACCGAGTCTATCTAATAAGACCACCCGTATGATTAAACCCAGATGACCGAAGTTCTGGTGTATTTCATACAATAAGTCATGCAGTGCTAATTGCATGGGGTCGTCCAGGTGCTCCTCACGTAACTGGATGAGGTTATTATCAAGCTCGTCACATCCTACATGTAACCAACTATCAAGCGCTTCGTCAATATGTCCATCAAATTGTTTTGCAATGATGGCAGGTGCGAGTGTATCAACATCGGTGTCTGCCATGATTTGGTTGCACAGCTCATCGAAAGCGGTTATGGCGCTTTCTAGGTTTATCACGGTGATAGCCATAAAGGCCTCCTTATCTTAAGCGTTTGCACATGCTTTAGGATAAGTTGAACATTCCTATGAGCACATACGGGTGGGATTTAATTAGAAAATAAGACTTAGCGTGGTTAAGCCTCATGGCTTGTAATTCGTTTATCATGTTCACATAAAGGGTAACGGCACATTTGATAATTTTTTCTTTGTGTTCGTTGTCTTCAAGCTCGGCTGTGATAGAACGAAGTAGGGTACCGTCCTGAAAAGATTGGGGGTCGTGTAAGTTTGAGATTATTGCCCCCAGTACACGTACTGAGGGTTCAGATTCATGGTCGTTCAGCGGTACACAGGCAGCCACTAGATTCTGCCAATCGGTTGGGTCATTAAATATGTATTGGGATTCAACCATTTTGTTTTCTCCTCATCTTAGTTGTACTTCAATGTGAAACTTGGTGACCACCATTTCAAGCCGATTAGGATTACAGCGGTCAATGAGTGGGTACAATAACTCTTCTAAAATGAACCCGTGATTCTCAACCATGTTCTCTAAGGTGTAGCCGCGACCATAATATTCAACAGAGCGAGGGTCTTCAATTTCCACTTGGGTGTTCTTAAGCATAGCTATGAACTCATCGAAGGGCTCGCATTGTTCAGGTAATAACAATAACGTGCCTATCATATTTCTTCTCCTGTTCGGTTAATGGTGACTTCGGTGTGGTAAGGTTTCTCTACTACCTCAACACGGTACTCGTCGGTGTTTAACCTGCCGATGTATTGTTTGGGTAGTAGGTAGTCCACCATCATCTTGTAAGCTTCTGCACAAAGTTTAACCAGTGACACCACTTCTTCTAATCCGTCATTGGGGACGTGTTCGGACCAGTAATGAAATTCCCAGAAATCAATCATCTCATTTAGGGTGTTTGGGTAATCGTTGTACAAGAGCGGTATTCTAACGAACCACTGGATATACCGATGGATATGGACTCCGGTACTCAGTGCGTCCAATCTCAGCAGTGGTTCGTACTGCTGGGTTGAAGGACCTAAAGGGAGCATCAGCGTAACAACTGTCTCCATAGCGGGCGTAACTGAACTCATCCTGACTCACCTCCAATAAGATGCAGATACCATTAATTTGTTCCTCATAAGAATCAGGTGTAACAGTTAATCCTGACTCGTGTAAGATGTTAACCATATTCATAACTGGATAGAAGATGACCTCATGTAATGAGATGAACATATTTAAAGCGGCGTCGGCAATCAAACCAGAATCGTAGTTGAAATAACCAAGAACCGTCTCAGCCCAAGCGGGATGAGTGTCTTCTGCCATTGCTGCCTCATCAAACAGACTACAACAAATGTAATCTGTGTCTGATGAAAAGTACCCTGCCATCTCTGTTAGTATATCGGCATATAATGGTACCAAGAGGTTTAACCCCTGGTACCTCGATTCAATATACTTAGCAACCAGTGAGATTACCGCGTCGTGGACGTAGTACTCTAAAAACATCTTACCAACATCGTGTTCACCAAGACCTTGTTTATACGTAGGTAGTGGACACAGTACATGTATCAACTCACCCTTTGGGGGCAGAGGGGAGTTATCATTATATAAGTGCATACAAACCTCCATTTACATTTCTTGGGTCGTCTTGCCAAATACGTATAACGTCAGGAGAGGCTATCAGAAAATTGATTTGAACACTACCAAAGGTGTCTAGTTGTACAGAGCTTAATTCAACCCCTACATTTAAATCACTAAGGGTCTTTAAAAACTGGTCCAAATGATAAATAACCGTGGCATTGGCTGTGTTTATCATATCGTTGACCAGATGCACAATAACTTCAGGGTAGTGTTCATACGCGTAAAGTATATCCGTTGCCATCTGAATGTTGGTTTCAGGTGGTTCGTCTAACTCTAGTGTTATCTGACCTTCAAGATAGTAGTGCCACTGGGTGAACATGGATTCGCTCCATTTCTGAGCGGTGTCAATGTCCATTGGTCCTTCGTCATAATAACGCTTTAGGTACGACTCAATGATAGTTATAAAAGTGATTGTTTGGTATTTGCGCTGGACTTGCAACAAGTGGGGCACCTGTTGCAAGGTATTGTTGTGCAAGATAAGGGGTACCAATAACACGATTGGTTTGTCCTTGTCCATGTAAGTTAAAGGTAAGGGTAACATGTCCGCAACTCCATTCGTCAACGATTGTTTCGTGTGCTTTACTTAAAGAGGTGGTATCTAAAGAATAACCCTCTTGGTGTAAGATAGGCAGTACGTACAATTCTAATTGACCCACTATTGTGTAGATATAATCGTAGGTAACCTGCCGCTCAGCAGGATTAGGTAACCAGTCTAAACTGTCCCAGAGTTGTTGTGACGCATCTGTACGCGTCTTAACTCTTACGTTTAGTACAGCAAGGGCGATGCTGTAAGGGGAAACCATACCGTTTAACCATACCAAAACCATGTTTCGGTCACGGGGCATGTGTTTTTGATATACTTCATCTAAGGGTACTAACACGGTGAACTGGTTAGATACCATAGGCGCGTCTAAGTTTTTCACTGATGTAATCTCCATTTTCTATAGACGCCAAGATATCGTCTCTTGTATGCGTCTGTTGTAAGTTAACCTGTGGCGAGGGGGATTCGTAGTGGATATGTAAATTTAGGTCTCCGGTTATATAAAACCTATAGACAAATCCACCCACAGGGTAAATCGGTAATCTTAAGTGTTGCGCTTGAATAGAGATGTCACGTCGTAACTCATTGACCAAATCTATTGCATCGTTGGGACCTACAAACAACTGTGCTTTGTAGACAGCTGAGTTATAACCATCTACAATGACAGAGGGTAGTACGGTACTAACCACGTCCTCGACGAAGTTAGCAAAATCTTTTATAGTGAAAGGGAAGTCATACTCGCTTGCATCAACCACCTGCTGTTCCATCTGCTCGTATGTCTCCTCAAGAGGTAGCAGCACGTAAAAGGGGGCGTTAGGGTTTATCATGATGGTATAAAGTTCCTTTAGAAACTTTACCATGAAGAGGGTTGTCTTTATTTTCCAGAACATCTTTGGCGAAGGAGATAATGCGGTAATCCCCTTCATTTTTGAAGACAAGGCTTTGGGCAATAAGACTGACGCACCAAACATTCCATGTCTTCTTCAACAACTTCTCAGGTAAAGCGTTAATAATGTCTGTCTCCATATTACTAAACACTTCTCGTAAGTTTAAACTATCAAAAGGAATGTCCTTAAATTCCTCATTTTGATAGCGTTCATATACCGGGTCTAAGTAACTATCATATGTATGAACATTGGTATACTGCCACAAAGCGTTTGCGTATATAAAGGTATCTACAAATTCCTTTATAAAGATGAGACGGTTAGTCGGGTCATTCAATTTAGCTTGCTGTTCTCTCGTTAGTGCTGCCATATTGAAGACACCGTTTTCAATCAAGTACAAGTACATGACTTGTTGTAAATCGGAGATATCTTCAATTTTAATTTCTAGCGTTTTTGGATACGACATGTCTGTTAAAACTCCTTTGTGACGCATTCACTTAGATGGTATATATCTGTTAATCCCTTACGGTGAGATAACACTCCTAACACAATATAGCGGGTTTATGTAATATGTAACTCGCGCTTTAGAAGGACCCATTATGAACGCAATTACCTACGCTCTACAGCGTATCAGACAAGACATTCCACCCCAAGTACTGACCTTGGCATTCACCGAACCTGCAGCCAAACAGTTTGCCATTCCTGTCTCTGTGGACTCGGTCATAAAAGAGCGAGTATTGGTTGAACGAGTATTGGTTGACTGTAACTTGGTTGGTGGTGCTGAGGTTGTCATTAACCTCAATTCAGCTACTCATGAGAGAGTGGAACCGGGTGTCCACGTTTACCGCATTGCAAAACAGTTGACCCAAAATCGCAACATACTAAGTGCGCTCAATATTGGTTTCACCAACGACGGCATGGGTAATATCAGTCATCAGTTTGGAATGCAAGATGAGGTTTTAAACGCCGCGAAACAGCAACTCTCTTCTATGTTGTCTATTCAAATTATTTCAGATGCCAGGGTGAACGTCATCGGTGATAATGTTATCATGGCGGAACACGCCGATTTTTATATGGGTCGTATCTACTTACGTTGCGTTATTGAAAACGATTCTAATATGAATCACCTGAATCCAAGAAGCTGGGACAACTTTGCAACACTTTGCACGCTTGCCGTGAAGAGTTACATTTATATGAACAACGTCGTCTCACTCGATAGAGGCTACATGCAAGGGGGGTCTGAGATTGGCGCTTATAAAGACATCATTGATGGTTACTCGGATGCCAATGAAACCTATCGCGACTTTTTAAAGACCACGTGGGCGAAGACTTCCATATACAATGACCCCGAGATGCGTGAGAGGCTCATCCGTATCACAAGCGGGGGTGCTCGCTAATTATATAAAGAGGCGGGTCACCGCCTCTTTTATGCCCACCGAACGGCATAAAAGACGGATACCCCAGTATCCGTCATACTGCTTATTTAAAGTGATTGTATAAATCTTTGATACCCGTACGCTCAGGGTGAGGCATCTGCATCATAGCCGCAATCAACTCGCTACAAAACCAGCGCTTCTTACCGTGTGGCCACCAATTGAGAATGGTTGTGAAGAGACCTAAGTAATCGTATTTACCAAAACAGTTTTCTTTAAAGAAGGTGAATGCATAAGGTAGGTTAACCGAATCAGGTACAGGGATTAAATCCCATTTGTTGCCATTTAACAACATCTGCTTAATGCGTACGCCGCCATCGTTCATATGTGAGCTGTAACAGTCGTAGTACGTCTGCATTCCCTCTTTACGTTTTACGACCAACTCAACATGACTGTAGGGACTACCGTCAACTTTACCGATTAGTTTGTCTATAAGGTTACCCTTACTCGCTTTAAAGAAGGCTAAATAGACTTCCGCTTTCTCCGACATACATAAATCCTTGTACTGTGTTTAAAGGACCACGAGGTCATGTGACCTCATACCATACACAAACACACAAAAAAAAAAGAAGAGGTTTGCACCTCTTCTCTTCTGCTTTAGGTTAACGGGTTGGTGGGCACTGATTTGGCGGGCCCTTTGAGTAAGCTGTATAGACGGGTTATATCCGAAGCCACGTGACCATCCCACTCAGGTCCACGTTCAAGTTCTTTAACCTGGAATTTATCCCAGTGGTCTACGTGATAATGATACGTGTATTGACCCTCAGTCGTTTTGACACCAACGATGAAGTAGTCGTCAAACATGGTACCATCATGGTGCAACAAACTCTTCCAAGCATTGTCTTTATTCTGATTACAGATGATTGAGAACAAGACCATCCGGTGCTCGTAGAGTTCGTTGAAACTGTGGTAGCCATCGGATGTATCACCGGTAATCACAAGACCTGCAGTATTGACATCGTCACCAATGGTACTTACTGAAAAATGACATACTTGCCAACCGGCGGCTTTCTTGTGACCCCCACCTCCCTGTTGTGCTGCAAAGCGAGCGGCGTCATAATCCGACTCTTCACTCACGCGTAAACTGTGCTTGGTAAACTCTTCGGTCTCGTAGAATAACCACGCCACACCTGAAGGTGAGCGCTTGGCAACAGCGGCGCCAACGTCACTCATTAAACCCATTGGACAATTGACACACAGTACCTCTGTGTCACTGTCGTCATCAAGGCGTGCAGAATAAGCATTACCGGCAATCTGATTAACCATGTACTGATGGTACTTATCAAACTCACGACCCTGTTTCACTAAGTCGTAGGTTTTGTAATCCATACCTTCGTAATCGCCTTTTATGATAAAGTCGATGTGGTTTGACATGTCTTCATAACCCCATTGAAGTACCCGCATGGCTAAAGAAAGTACGTCCGTATCTTGAAACTTCTTGGTCCATAAATCGCGGTCACCTACTAATGAGATGAAAAGAGGTTCAGGGGTTTTGATAAAGTATTCCCATGCCAACTGAGCACCTGATTGATTGATATCGTAATAGATAGTAAGTTTATCATGAACGATATGGTCAAGCTCTTCTATCATGGTTACGTGGTGGTCAATCACCGTTACTGATTTGGCAACGTCGAGAATAGCCAGCATCTCTTTTTCCTTAGTGGAGTAGTCTAAGAAACACACGTCTTTGTTAATAAATGCGCTGATGTCAAAATCAGTACCATAATTACCTGGTATCTGAATGGCGTCACGGTTAGAATAGGCGGCAATGGCTACAGATGCAAGTCCGTCGATACAGTGGTCATGGTACACGAGTACATCGAATGAGGTATTATGGTTTAACTGGGATTGGTTCATGCTAGTTCCTTTGTGGATTGACGTTGTTTTTCGAGGACCTGTTTGATGTGCTGGCGGCGCAGCTCGCGAGTAACTTTAATATTTTCACTACCTTTATGCTCAAGGCACAGACTACCTACTAACCATTTCATTTTAGCCAGTAGTTGCTGAAGTTCCTGATAAGCGGGACGGTTGATACTCGGGTTCAGGTTTTCTATCATCGGTGCAAACTCACGTTTGTACACGTAACCTGTGCGCTTGTTGGTGTGTTCGTAATACATCTTACCATTGATGACGGTGAACAATAAACCATCTGAGGGAATGACTAACGACCAATCAAGTCCGGATTCTGAACTCTTAGAACACATTCTAATTTGCGGGTTGCGTTTAGGCGGTACAACCTCTTCAACAAATCCTTTATTGATTAAAATGATTACTATCTTTCTATAGCATGTTGCCAGTTCTATATGTTTCATTTATTACATGTCCTCAAAATGGGGGGGGGGTAGTAGGTCTAAAACGACCTGGTTTAACTAAAAAAAGTAAGCCCTGCGAACAGGGCTTACCGTTTACACTAATTCACTTAATTTTTGTGATAGATTACTGATAGCATCTACGGCAGCTCCAGCATAGTACAGCGCGTCATCACGGCCTTCGTCTTTGAGTGCAGTTTCAATATAGCTCTTTCCGGTCAGTGCAGTACCGGCAACTGTTAAGATGCCATCTGTTAAATCAACTACCGCAGAGAGTACGTTGTTTTCAATAGTCAACGTCGAAACGGCACTAAGAGTAAAGGTTGGAGTAAACACCACCGCTTCATCTAGTCCGATAACTTCAGCGTCTTCAAGCCACCGCAGCACGATGTACCACTGAGATATCATCATCGCAATCACTTGCTGCTTTTGTATTTCACGGGGGTTATCGAGTAACGCTTTACGCTGTTCGGTGATGTCTTTGATACGCTGGGGTAGCGTGCTGATTTCATTAATGAAGTTTTCAGCTTCGTCTTCATCCATGAAACCTGTTAGCGGTTCAATAGACTCATCGAGTGTTTTGTCAAAGGCGGTTAGCTTACCGACGTTTTCAGCACCAAAGAGCATGGTGTAATCGCCTGCCTTGACTACGGCAAACCAATCGTCGTCTAATAGGTTTGCTAATAGACCTGTGTTTTTGGTCATCTCAAGAGTGACACCATCAACATCTGCTTGATATAAATCTGTTACCAAAGTGGTGGCGGTGTTGTTCAAACCAATTAGTGAGGCAATTAGAGGGTATGACATAGTGATATCCTTTTGTGTCAAAATTAACTACTGATAAGTAGTGAAGTGACCTGGGTGGTCCATGTTGTTCAAAGTCATCATGGTGTGAATGGTTGTTAAAATGGCAGACAGTGATAGCAATTCTCGTTTGCTAATCGGTTCTTCTGTAAACCCGCTACCTATTGGCGCAGTTAGGTCATTGACCTCAATTTCACAATCGGGGGCAGTCAATTTAATACCGCAAGGTAACGTTAAGACGGAGACGGCAACGGGTACATCGTATACCATCGTTCTACTGTAGCCACCATACTGGTTCACGACTAGGTCGTGTATGTGACCTGCTGCAACATCTAGTATTTGGGGTATTTCCACATCTCCAGTTAGAGCTGTGATTTCATCGTCGTATACTCTCATTTGTTTTTTCCTCTCTAAGATTCGTAATTTTCAGGCACGCGCACTATGGTACTCTCACCACTAGCTCGAGTGATATCATTACGAATAGGGATGGGGTGTTTGGTCTTTAAACCATTATCACGCAGCACTTTATCCATGCCGTCTAATAACAACTGACGAATGAAGTGATTGTCTGCACCGTGGAATGCAAATTGCGTCGAGTATTCAAAGATACCGTAGCGGCCGTCTTGCGTTAAGAACAAGTCCACACTACCCAAAGGTAATTTGATAAAGTCCACCATGGCATGAAGTGTCTTAACCAGGGCTTCATCAAACATATCTTCAATGGGTTCATAGATTACGGTCTGTACCGTAGGGAACACATCGTGGTCAAGATTTGCCTGTGGATAAGGCCCTTGTTTAATCACACGTTCACGACCGTATATTTTATCGCCACCCACCAATAGACGCCATTCATTCTTAACTGCAGGGACTAGTTCACTCATGAACAAGTCAGCGGGTTTGTTGAAGAAAATAGCATCCGGGTTAGTGCCTTCGCTGTAGATGAGGTCAGGGAACTTTGTTTTGACTTCAGCCATGGTTAGACCACGAGAATGCTTTAACAGCGTGGTGACCATATTAGAGGGCACCACTACCTGGTTGGAGCCACGGGCCCCGAACTGCTCTTTGATAACAACCTTATCTGACTTAGGTAATGAGAAGTTGGTGATGGCTACGTGTTCACCCTGCTTTTGGGTTGCAGTATAAAACTCAGGGATGAAAATCTCAACGTGTTCACCAGCAAACTGCTCGTTGAAGTGAAAAAGTTTTACGTACTGGGTCATACGCTTTAGTCGCGGGAAGTGGAAATAACGACCAGGTAATAGGTCACGATGGAAACGATTACCCTTTAGTCTAAAATCAAAGTGATAGTCGAAGTTACGCTTAACCGTACGACCGTCAAAGTCAACCATAGGTCCATTATGAAACATTGCGGTGTGTCCCGTAGGCATTGTGGTTTCAACTGGCACCATGGTCACCGTATCGTTATAGCTGTTGGTTACTGCAATGATTAAATCTGACATTTTTATATTCCTTTTTTATTAGGGGGGTTTGAATGTACCCAACTAGCACGTTGGGTACGCTGGTATTACTAGTCGCCAGTTAAGACACCTGGCAGAAACACACTTGCCATGCCATTCGTGTGGTTTATCGCAAAAACGCTCATGGGTTCCATGTTCTGGTCCACATAGAAAATAATTTCCCAGTCGCTAGGTAAAGGGGTGATAATATCTCGATTAATCATAACGAGACCAAACGAGTCAGGGGTTTCCTCGTCGATGTCTTTTACATACGACAAACCGTAAACATCCAATGCCAATAAACCTTGAGCGTATTCTCTATCTACTGCAATCGAGTCCCAATAGTGGCGCACGTTTTGCTCTTTGAAGTAAGTCTGCTCATAGTTAGCGTACGTACTCGGGTGGGGTACTGGTCCTGCTGTAGCGGTAACCGTGGCACCACCGAAAAGTAGAGCCGCACTAAGGGCCAGTATTAATTTATTCATTTTCATGGTCTTGCTCCTTTTGATTTTTGATTGAGTGAAGCCCACTAGAACGAGGGCTTCATGGTACTACGGGTTATAAGTTGAGTTAGAAGGGAACGCGGCCGTTGCTAGGGTTTTTCAAACGCTCTTTGATGAAGGGTAGACCTTCAGTCAACATGTTGTTAAAATGACTATAGAGTGGTTTGGTAAATTCTAAATTGACGTCTTCTTGAGAGGCATCAGTGACTACTTTCTTGAGTGCTTCGATGAAGGTATCAATATCTGTTGATGTTGAGATGGGTGCTTCCAACAATTTGATGTAGGTGTTGTAATTGAAGGCTGATTCAACAACGAGGGACCCCTCTTTGGCACCAAGTGATTCATTGTATCTGATGCGAAGACTGTAGCGACCTGCTTTTGAGTTTTGGTTGCCGAACACCACACGGATACCAGTGGACGCGTGACCTTCAATGTAAACGTAAGGTAGATTAGTGACATTCCCATCTTCGTCATAATCGTAGTTCTCAAAACGAAGAGTATCCGAAACAGCAAGCATTACATTGCGTTTGGTACTGTACTCACCGAGCAGCGCAAGTGTGTCTTCTGGTATCTCTTTGGCTTTATTTAGACCGTCGATTAGTTTGAGTAATGTGGCGTTGGTGTTTGGGCCGATATCTACCAGCTCTTCGATACAAGATAACATCGCTGTGACATTGACCAAAGACTCTGCCACGTCGCCTGTGATTTTAATCGCACTGGTTAAACCAAAGCGGTCCATGTGCACCTCACCCACTTCAACATCTACACTGTTGGTTGTGAGGTCAAGTAATGTGTCATCACCATTCATACGGAACGTCAGTGTCACTCTGTTAGTGGTGTTGTTGTTGGTCCACGGGTTATGAGGGACATTTCGACCTTCGTCGCAAACAATGTGTAAACGATTGTGGTCTTGGACCAACGGGGCATTGTAAGTGATACCAAACTTCTTTAGTGTTTCTAAGTGGTTGCGGTCTATTGTGACATCCGCTCCACCGTTAAAAGGATGTTCACGGTTGTCAATACCGGCAATGGCTGCGGCTATTTTGAGTTGTTTCATGATTGAAAGTTCGTTGAATTTCATCTTTGTATTCCTTATTGATTAGGGTTAAGTGAACAATGTATTACCATCATTCACTATTATGGTATATCCTTCAAATATCTTTGATATTAGACAATAGAGGTTAGCTGTGAATCAAAGATGTCTTCTAAGATTTGTGTAGTGGTGCGCTCAAAGGTAGGTACCTTTTTCAAACACAACTCTTGAATCTTTGCTGCAACATCTTGCATGCTAAGGTCAGTGGTTAAGATACTGACCACCTCCCCTTCTTCAAGTCCATTGGTCTGTACCTGTATGCGTAGGCGATGAAGTTCATACACTCCGTCCACACTAAGTTTAACTTCTAGGGCATCAGGATATCTGAGTTTACAGATGGAGTGTTCAATCTGTAGTATATCAACGAGTGTTTTAGCGCCCATGGTTTTTCTCCTGTTAGGTTAAACGCTGACTTTCATTTTAATGGAAGGACCGTGTTTGTAACCACTAATGCCTGCACGTAGACCTTCTATCATTTCAGTTGGACGCATGATAAATAGAAAGTCAAGTAGTCCAGTATAGAAGTGGAGAGGTGTTGATGGTACAAACCCTTTGAGTTTTTGACGAGCGTATTGTAGAGGTTCTATACCGGATACATCCATCGTGGGTAGTTCGTGTAGTTCACGAGAGAGTATCTCGTCGACATGACCTTCGTTGATATGGTCCATGTATAGGTGAGTGTCCCCTAAGCTAGCAATGAGTCTACCGGGTTTTAGGTCAGTTAGATAAGCCATCATGTAAAGCAGTGCTGCGTAGCTGGCAATGTTATATGGTAGCCCGAGCGCTGTATCAACCGAACGCTGGTCCCACTTAAGGTTTAGTGTATCGCCGTTTGATACATAGAACTGATACTGTACGTGACAGGGGGCTAGTGCCATAAGTCCATTATTGACGTTTTCAATAGGACCAAAAGAAGCATCTGGTAATAACTCTGGAACCCATGCACTAACCAACATGCGGCGGGAGTTTGGATTGTGTTGTATCTCTTTTAACACTTGGGCCAACTGGTCCACTTTATGCCCACGTTTACCCCGCCAAGCTGCCCCATACATAGGACCAATATCCCCTTCCTCATTTGCCCACTCCTGCCAGATAGTAGACCCGAGTTTCTCAAGGTTGTGTGAGTTGGTATCGCCAGCTAAAAACCAAACAAGCTCTGCAAACACAGACTTGGTTCCCATGTGTTTGTGTGTCACTAATGGAAACCCGACAGCACAGTCGTGTTCGAAATGTACACCAAAATAACTCTTGGTGCCTGTACCGGTTCTATCCCCACGTATCTCACCTTTGTCTTGAATCTTCTTTACCACGTCAATGTATTGCTTCATCTTGTATCCTTTTATTGATAAAAAAATAAAGCCCACTATAGCGGGCTGTATTTAAAACAGTTTAATAACTTCCTCGTACTGGACGGGGTGTGTGGTGGTATTTAATAAAACGTGAGGTATACATGTGGCATACTGGTCACGGCTACCGTGTTTTAAATTGTACATAAACCAGTTCATATTAGACCAGTTATAATACTCTTTGTGAGAGAATACGTCATACAGGTTCATCTTAGCAGGAATCCCCTTTCTCTCAAGGTACTGTTTTCTTTTTTGCATGTACCTACGTTTTGCCGGAAAGAACTGTCTATCCGGCAAAGACTCTATTGAAGTGTCCCAGTGTTTGGTATCGTAATCCAACTGCTCAGAAGTCGACTCCATGGTAACGTGTAGATAGTTTTCGACTTTACTTGGGTCCACCACGTATAAATAACACTGTGACATGTTCCATTTCTCAAACCCAGCCGCAATGTACTGCGCTACCAGCTGTTTGGTAGGTGCTCTTAAGAAGAAGCTTATGTTGTCATCCCAAGGTTTTAAATCTTCCTTGTTCGTTTGCAACATCGCACGGGTTTTAAGTTCTGGGTAGAGGTGTTCACTAATGTGATATAATCGCATGGGTAGAACACCTTCTAACTTCTCCCAGTTATGTGTCGTCATTTTATTATCCCTCGATAACCACATCTGTTCCACTGTAGTCGGCTGAGTTACTTTCGTTAAAAGCGTTCAAGCGTTCTTTAAACACTTCAACCGCTTCATCGAACAACGCGTGGTTCTCTAAGCTACCACGCTCACCTAGTGAGTTTAGTACGCGAACCCGCATGCCGGTTGGGAACATCGGTAGGTCCTTTTGCTGTGCGCGGCGTAAACGAGCGTAGAGCTCACGGTTGATGCTACCTTGGAGCGGGGTTGTATGGCGGCTCTCAAGACAATGGTAATCCACATCAAAGCGGATGGCCTGTACTAAGGTTTCAATATTAATACTCATGTTTGTATTCCTTTTGGTTTGATTTAAATGGAGGTATCTCATTAAAACGATTATACTCGTCCATTAAAGCGGTGAGATTGTAAATGGTATTGGGTTTTAAGATTTTATCTTCGGTTAAGTAAATAAACATACCGGCGTCTGCGGTGGTTCTACCATACCCTTGAGTATGTACGTTGGTACGATATTCACGTAACACCCCATCGCTGTTAACCACTGAACGGTGACCTTCTAAGAAGTCACTGGTCTTGATAAGGTTATAGCGATTGCCCACGTTAGTGGTAATCTTAAACTGACTGGAGATGCTGGTGGGTTTGGTAACCTCAGACTTACTTGTGAACCCCACTTGCACGATACTATACGTAGCAACATCATAAAACGATGCAGAGAGGAACTCGCGAATGAGGGCTGCCCCTAATCGCTCCAGACACCAAGGTAGGAACTCTTCTTCCTCGATTATGTTTCGGGCGTAGGTATCACTATTAACACAATGAACCCAAACCTGGTACTTCCCTGAACCATCCTTTATCAACAGACTGGTTGCTTCTTTAAATAAGGCAATAGTCTTAAGCTGAGTAGGTAGTGCTTCATTTGAAATGAAACTGTACGTTTCAATATCTTTGAGTTCGCAATAACGGTAGCGGATGTTCCCGACGATGCGGTGTTCCTTCATGATGTAGCGACCACTATAGGCAGGCCACTCTTCATTTCTCATTTGCTTATACATGGTAGCTCCTTGCTGGGTTGGGTTCATATAGTGGGTGGGTTATATAAAATCCTACTAGATTAAACGTAGCCCAAGTTTAGTTTGGCGTTGTTTTATCTCGTTACGACGGTCATTCTTTAATACAGTATTGATTTTATCTACTAACAACAATAATGGATACATGGGCGGGATATGTTCTGCCTCTACCGCTGTAGCCAGCGCACTAAAGTGCTTCTTAAAGTAAAGAGCATCTTCAATTTCTGATTTACCGATTGAATCAAGGTGCTGTGTAATAACGTACGACATCGCTGCAAGCAACTGATATACAGTCAGGGTAACGGTTATGATGGCCTCTTCACTGACACGACTAGACTCAGGGTAGGTTATATCTAATGGGTGATAATAATTATAACCACTATTAATCAACGCATTTGCATTTTGAAAGATGATGTCTGGGTCCAGTGCGTCTGCGCGTTTAGGCATCGCGTTATAAATAGCGCGGGCAAATTCAAGAGTGGTAAAGTTTTCTTGTTTGGAGGTACTAAGAAGCTTCTCTTTTAGATTCTTAAGATAAGCCCCGCCAAGATGTGCAAGTACCCGAAGTTGCCAGAGACCACACAAGGTTTCAACAAATTCATTTATTGGGGTCACATCGTAATCATCGCCTACCAGTTTGGTAAACGGGGTATGTATCCGGTTCAGCCATTTATATGCATCGTCGACTGAGGCTTGGGAGATACCTATTGCTAGTAGTGAATCGTGACTCACGCCGTCTTCTGAATTTATCAACATATTAAGGTCAGTTGTCGCCATCGGTAGTTTTAATTGGAACATAAGGATTCCTTAGGTTTGGGGATTGGTTGGTTCACTTATATGGTATATCATTGTAATAACTTTGTACTTACAAATAAACACAAAAAAAGAAAGGGAGCGAACCCCCCTTTCTTTTCTATTCCATGTCTTCACTGATATCAATTAAGGTTACCGTACCGTTAGGTACTGCATCGCTTAATTTACCGCGATAAGTAATAACACGGTTTACACCATCAGCACAGATTAACTCTGCACGCTTTAGACCACGAATACACGTGGCGGTTTTAACACCTATCACCTTCACCGTGCGGCGTGGGTTCTTAATAACTTCAGTAGCTGCGACCAGTTTTTCAAATACGTCTGGTTCTTCCGATATATCACCTCTACTGAGACGGCCGACATCCAATCTAAATTGTGCCATAGCTAAATCCCTTTCTTCATTGTTGGCTTTAATCTGTTTCCAAGCTTCTGCTTGGCGCTCTTTAAATTTCTTATCTTGTGTAATACGGTTATTAGTAGTAGTAGTCATGTGAGCATTGTGTTCTTTTAACATTGCAAGTAAGTTACTCATAGTCTTTATTCCTTAATAGTCGCTACGACATTGTAGCTGCGAGGATATCCTTAATCTAAAGCGATTAGGATTGGTTCATTAAAGTAGTATGTATCTGAAATTATTTTGTTATACCAAGAGCATAAAAAAAAAAGATACCTACCGTAGTGGGTATCTTTTATGCTGTAACTATAAAGGTTAACCGTCCCATTCATCCGAGAGGTCACGCACTGACAACCCACCTTCATTAAACAGACTGTGGGTTACTTCGAGCATGGCCGCTGTTGCCTTAACCAACTCTGGGTTGTTGGGGAGCACCTTGTCGCGGAAGTAAGCCGCCTTTATCATAGGTTCAGACAACAAGTCAAATTCAAAGTCGTAGTCTTGGCAAATTATACTAACACCGTCTGGTTCTGATATGGTCTCTAAAGTAACATCATATCCTAATGCTGCATTGGTATAACATTCATGCTCAGTATTAGAATACAACGCATCGAATATGTACCCTACAGAAACATGCAGCAACCCAATGGCGTCTTTGCCTTCTAATTGCTCAAGAACCTGACATTGAAATTTAGTTTTCTCTTTGCTGAGATTTCTCATTAAATCACTCACTGACCGTCTCCTTATCTAATTGCTTTTTGATTTGGTCGCGTTTGTATTGTAACTCCTCGACCAAGTTATCTAACATCTGAACAAGGTTGCCTTTTGCCTCGTCAGCACTCGCGCCGTATGCTTCTATAAGACCGATATGTGGTTCTTGGATTTGGGTATCGACACTTGCTGTGAAACTTTGCCATTTCTCTTTCTTGTCGTCGTGGATTCTGATTTTAGGGTTGAACTTAGGGTAAGGGTTTACAACTGTCATAACAATCTCCATTGGGGGTTTGGGGGCATAAAGAACACCAACCGTAGTCAGTGCTCTTAGTTCTTGTTTAATAACACTTATTGCTTTTTGTATTTGCCATCGCCTCTACTAAGGACTTGTACGTCTACTTTGCAAAGGTCGCAGCTAATCATCTGATTGGCTTTCTTGGATAAGTCAATAACTCGACCATGTGCATATGGGCCGCGGTCATTAATCTTAACCACTACTGACTTTTTGTTAGTTAGGTTAGTAACTTTAACCTCAGAACCAAATGGAAGCGTTTTGTGTGCTGCTGTGAGGGCGTGCATATTGTAAATTGCGCCACTGGCAGTCCGCTTACCATTGAACCCAGGTCCGTACCACGATGCCATTTGTGCTTGGGCGATTGTGGTTAAGAACAAGGCTAACGAAAAGATAAATAGTTTTAGAACGTTACTCATATGGTTTCTTCTGTATACATTAATTGGGTGCGACCAGAATTGCCGCGTTTACCGTAGTAACGTATGCCTGTGACTCTGAGTTAAGTGGCAGTTACCACGATAAGCTTAGTGTTCATAATAATAAATCAAGAAGGTAGTTAATTATTGTCGGCTCAGGGTAATCGAATCACGCCAATTGTGCTCTTGGTTTTTTTTTTGTTCCAAGGTACTCTCCTTAAAAGGGTATCAAGCGACCGATGATATCCGTACGGGCCTCATCCATAAGATTGAAATAGATATCAGCAAGAGGAGTTAACAACGTTTTGTTTTCATTTTTATTAATGGCGTCGTAAACTTCTTTCTTCAATCCTTCAAGTACTGACTCTGTTGACTGTAATGAGGTGACCTTTAGGGAAACCAGATATTCCGGTTTAAAGACCTCACTATTATAATCAGATACTCTAAAACTGATGACGTTGTGTAAACCAAGAATACCGTATCCGATTGTCAGTCCTAATTTTTGACCACTACCATCATCGGCTCGACTTTCGTATCGCACCACATGTCCGTAGTAATAGTCATCAATTATTATTCCGTCCTTTAGATAGTCCACCTCACTCTTTCGTATTGCGGCGTCTACCGACTCGTGTATGACATTAATAACCTTTATACCGATAGGGTCAATATACACACGTTCAAAAAATTCGGTAGGTAGCGACTTTGCAATAGGTATCAAACTCAACAGACGTTTTAAAATCTCTGAGGGGTTATTTTCAACGAACCCCATTTTAAACAGCGTTTCCGTAACACTGATTATTTTCTCAAGGGCTACTGTTAAATCACCTCTTACCATCATATTCGCTAATAAACCAAACTTATCAATTGGGGCATCCCTGTCGTCGGTTTGACCTAATATGAATTCTAGGTTTACTGAGTCGTCGTCACCCGGGTTGGAGTGCAGACTAGTGAAGTTGACGTCGAAGGAATCTACTTCAGTGTCAAATGTCGTCGGTATATAGACGTTAGTGGCAGTATATACCTCTACAGCGTCTATCACGTAGTCGCTATCGGGGACGCGATAAATATTTTCCTCTAGACGTTTAGAGACGTCTGGTTTGTTTATCATGTTCGATAAAATCATTAACTGCTGGATGAGTTTTAAATCTTCGAATCTCATTTCCTTGCTCCTTTGCTAAATAAAACAACACTACCGCTAACGTGTTTAATCCCTTCGTTAAAATACTGAAGGAATCGACGTAGTAGAGGTTTGTACTCATCAGTGTGAACTGAATCCTCTACGATGTTTGTCAACAGGTTAATAGTGGTGTTGAGTGTTGTTGAGGTATCTCTTTCAGATACCAGATTAAAAGTACCGCCTTCTTGATAGCCAGTACTGCTGGTTAATAAAACATTGAAATCGGTATCGGTTGCGCCCATGACCACTTTCATGGTGGCCGATGGTTTGCGTTCATACTCAAGATAGATGCTACATTCATCAGGAACGCTAATGATGGGTGTGTAGCGCCTGTGTTTCTTTTTAGATGTGGTGATAAGGTACTGCGTTGCGATACGCATGCGTTTTAAAAGAATACTCGCAGGTACGTCACCTGCGATGAGTTTAAAGAATGATTCTGGGAGTTGACTTGCCTTTTTAGCACCTGCTATCAATTTGTCTAGGGTGTTGACTACTGAGGCGGCGCCCGGGTCGGTTGCGGCAAAGGGTTTCACGAGTGTCTTAAGTTTAGTAAACTCGGTTACAGGGTCATCACGTAGTAGTTGACTACTAGCCAAGCCAAACTTATCTAGAAACTCATGGGCGCCCTCATCGACTATGCGGGACATAAAAAACTGGACCTCGTCCAGACCTGACATCGTGCTAACTTCGTAGTTAACAACAATACGATTATCATTCTCAAGATTGACTTCATCGTCTTCATCTAAGAATAACACCCAACCTTGTGAATTGACTTGTCTGAGGTCTTTGAGTTTTATATCCACATGGTTGAATGTATCATGATAAACCGCATCTCCCTCACGGATGGTAGGTTTTAGTGTACCCTCTGTGTATAACACAGTAAGGTACAGTTGTTGCATGAGATGTAAGTCTTCAAATTTCATTATGGTACCATCTTATTGGTTATGTCACTTTCATCTCATGTTCGCTAGATATTTCTAGTTCGTCTAGTACACCTAGAAAGTAAGTAAGCTTATTAACGACGGAGTCACGATAATCAGAACTCAATACAGCCGCTTCTATCGCGTTGCGTATTTTTCTTGTGAACTCTTTGTCGTCTGTATCGTTATCTGGAATGAAAGCGGCTATGCGTTCGTGTTTATTATCTTCATGGTTACCGCAATAAACCTCTACGATATCGTCGCCACCTTGACCAAGGTTAACTGATAGTACGTTTGCTGTGGGGTTGTCTTTTGACGGGTAGTGATAAATTTTGACGTCATTATTGCCGCCAAGTTCAAAGACATAATCAAGGTTAGATAGTTCTTCAGGGGAGAGCGACATCCCGAACGGCGTGTTATCAAAATCTTTTCTTGAGAAATAAAGGTTTTGACGCAACGTGGAAAGTTTGCAGGCGATGTTGTTGTTGACGAACAATCGGTCTAAAAATGCCTCGTCAATGAGTTCTGCTTTTGGTATCTGCTTTGCCATGCTTTTAAACGAACCACTTACGTCGTTGTTGATTTCCAAAAGCTTCTCAAAAGACTCAAGAAACTTTGTGGTTTGCAATATGGCTTCTTTAACATCGACGTTTTTAATGACAAGGTCGTTACCTAAACCAAACCTACCAATGCCAAGCTCTTCTCGATAATTCGGGTTGCTTGAGAGTGCGGCTGTAAGTACGACGTCGGCTTTGTCTGGTAATTGCATGAACCTTAGTTTATTTCTATCCGCATCGTCTGTATTCTTTTTACAGTGAAACATACGAACCAATTTAAAGAACCCTACGGACTGAGTCAATCCGTATTTAGATGTATCAAATTCTTCCGATTCCCCAGGGACAACATAGGACCCTGTGTACTGTTTAATTTGTCCTGGTGGTAGTATACCTGCCAAGTCAGCGAGTATCGCTAACTGTTGTATAAGTCTAAGGTTACTGAATTTCATTTTTTATATTCCTTATTGGTTGATGAGTAATCCCAACTTCGTTACTCATTAGATAGTTCGCTTACGTAATTCTATACTTGTTTTGGTTTTCATAAATCCCCCACTGGTCGACATAAATAAAAAAAGAGGCCAGACAAAGGCTACCTATACCGGTAGCACAGTGCCTTTGTAACTCACCACATGTCGTAATAAGTTTTTACTTTTCGAAGTGTCAATCATGTGTTTAGTACCACGTGAACCACTGTCCCAAAAAGCGATGAGTGCGTCTGAAAACTCAGCCATTTGAGTATTGCGTATGAACCCTGCAGATTTACCATGAGTATCCCAATCTGCATTCATGATGACTAGGTTAAAATCATTACTTGGGTCACGGGCGTATTGTATTGCTAAGGTGTCAGCGCCGCTTGCTCCACCTGAGACAATAGTGATATCGTGGGTTTCTACTTTATTAGAGAGCATGCGGTCACACACACTCTTCAATAACTCGTAGTTGTCGAAATCCCGTCCACCCGCTACAATAACACGTAGGGTAGGTTTCTCATTCATATCAATGTCCTTCCCCCAGTGCCTTAATTTTAATCATGACCTCATCACGGGTTAGGGTCTCCAAGTGTGTTATTACCAACTCAAAGACCATCTCTTTAGTGAATTCGTTGTCATCTCTTTGGGCAAGAGTTTCAATCTCATCTAAGAACTCACGCGACCAGCGCGTGGCAGTGGTTTCATCTAAAACCCCATCTTTGAATTCTTTTAGTTGATTTAAACGCCAACGGAAGTGTTGATAGTATTCAAGGTCTGTTAATAAAATGGGATAGAGTTTCTCAATGATTAAATCAACAATCACTTTAGCACGTACCCCACTATCGTTTAGCTCGGCTTCTGATTTAGTGAATAATAAATTCATGTCTACTCCTTGTCTATAAAAATCTGATTGCCATAAATACAAGCTGGCATCTCTTGGTTACTTGGCGGGGCGGGTAATTTATCCGTTGCTTTAACAACAGCCATATACGGCGCTTTACCGGTTATAGTGGTTATAGCAGTATAGAGTGCTTCTTCCCAATCCCTAAACGCCTCTATGGTGCAGCGGAATAGAGGGTTGGTTGGGTATTTTTGTTTGATGGTCTTATGTAGTTGGATATAAAAATCAAACTCATCTTCTACCATGGAACACTCAAAATTGATAGATTCCTTCTGGGTGGCGTTTTGGATATCAATATACACGCGGTCAGTACCGTTCGCATGAATATGTAAGGCGTGATTTTCAATAAGCCACGCCATGCCCGGTTCCGTAAGTGTCACCTGGCGAACAGCGGTGAAGATTTTATCCAGTCTAACGATGGTTTTAATATCAATGTCCCATTGCTCTTTACCGGTGCCCTCTATAAATCTACCTAGGTACTTAGGTGCAGCTTCAATAAGCTTACGAATGGCGACCACCGGGTAATTACTAGCGCCCGAGTAACTGGTGGGCATCACCTCTCGGTTTATAAAATGTCTAAGTTCAGACAGTGCCTTCAGTAAAGTTCCTTTTATAATGAGACTGACTGAACTTCTGACGGTTACGAAGGTTGCCATACGCGGGTCTATGTTGAATTCAAAGGATACCTCGACCGTGTCTGGTTTCCCGGTTCTAATAAAGACCACACGGTTATTATTTTCAATAACCGCAAAGCGAGAGAGGTACTTCAACTCACAGTCACGAGGGATGTTAGTTGTGATAGAGGAATCACTACTGGCAATAAAAAGCAGTTGTTGGTATAAGGTTAATGTGGCTAATGATAACATGATAGACTCCTAATAAGCGGTGGTTATTTAACCATTATAAAACTACAGAAGTGTCGGTCAATGAACAGTGGTGATGTTGTAGTTATCATCTAACCGTAAGACCTCTTCGAGTAGCACGATACGTTCGTTAACAGTTTCAAGGAAACCCTCTGTCTTCTTACGTACCTGGTTTGTTTGGTGTTTTATTTCGGGATGATTGGTCTCGTAATAAATCACATGTTCCATGGCTTGTTCTAGCAGTGTCTTTTGTTCTTTGACACGCATGAGTTCTTCTTGGGGTTTGTCGTACTCGTAAAGACGCGTCATTAGGTCTGTGACCTTAAAGATGATTTTTGTTTGGGTATCATAAAATTCCCTCACTATCTGGTCTTCGCGATTAAACTTTGCTAATGTTTCTTGGATGCTCATAATAAATTCCTTGTGGGGTTTAAGTTGAAGTATAGTACTGCTTCACTTAAATGGTGTATACTCAAAAAACTTTTAGTAACACCGTTCATTATCATAGCGCTTGGCTGTAATTTCTTGACGCGGCATAAAAGAGGGAGTACGCTCCCTCTTCTAGTCTATTGGATTTTGATAGTAGGTTGACACGGATAACTGACCTCACCGCTCATGTTGACAAGTACAGTCGGGTCACACGGATTTTTAATAGGTCCACTAAACACTTCTGTTAGGTGTTTAAGATTGATATAATCCTGAGGGCGTTTGGTGACACCTTTGTGTACACGCGACTCAGTCGTATTATTAATGGCTGCAGCCACTGCGACATGATTCATTGTCATTATCGCAACGTTAGGTGCGGCACGGGTATTGGTGATTAAAGTCAAGCTTAGCATCAAACCGATGACGCAAGTAAGAATAACTTTCATAAACGTCCCTTTACATTGTAGATTACATAGAGTTACGCAAGGGTACAAAAAAAAAGAGGGCGTACCCTCTTTTCTCTTATGACTTTATCAAGCTTATCCTTCAGTCATTTTTTTTTCTTACTCATCATCATCGTCATCACGTGTAATCTCATCTAGCAGACGCATGATTCGATTCATCTTATAAAACTTCTTAACGTTTAGGGCAATAGAGTTTTCGATATTATTCGCCAGTATACCAACACCTTTGACAATACCGTTGCCTTCATCTGGCGGCGTATTCTTAATGGTTTCATCGACGTAGGCGTGATGTTCTTTGGACATGTTAAGCATGGTATTTAAATCGCGCATCATGAGCTCTGGGGTGTCGACTTTCTCTTTGGCAATACGGTCCATGTCCTCAACATACTTAATGTGGACCGTTAGTAGTTCGCGTTCTGTCTCGGTTAAGGGCTTACCTGAAACTAGCACACGCATGAGCTGGGTGATGAGTGCCAAATCACTACCACCCACTTCAATGTTCTCAGGTTCGTCGCCTTGAGTGGTTTCTTTTTTAAGACGCTCGTTAATGGCGTTTGGGGTAAAGTTAAATTCTGACATGGTTTTATTCCTTTTTTGGTTTGGGGTTAGTTTAACCTATAACGGTTGATGTTAGAGCAGGGGGAGATTCCCCCTGCCTTTATGCGGCGTAAACGGATTAACGTAGTAAGTAGCGTTGAACGGCTTCTAAGTAATTCGCCTTCCATGCGTCAAAATCGTCATAGTTAATTGGCATGTGTTCGATACTGTCTAAGAAGTCTTCCACCGAGTCCATGATGTAGATGAAACTACCAAGCTCGAACTTCTGACCATGAGCATCAATCTCACAGGTGGCGTTGTAGCGGTGCCCGCCGTAGTTCTCAGTGGTCACACTAATAGTAACCAGACCGTTGTCGTAGGTGACGCTAAGGTTGGTATCGTCGCCTGGTTCGTAAGGATGGTTTGCCTGTTTAAAGAGGGCTCGTATCGCTTCATGGTCAGGACCACTCGCAACGCCGTCAATGTCAGATTGCACCACGATACCGTGAGGGACTACATCTTCTTTACTGACCATGGTTCTGAATAGCTCGGCCATCGTTTTAGGGAAGGCGTGCTCTTCGTCGTCAATGTCAAAAACCACCAGTTCTTGAGGCATGATGGGGTAGAGGACGATGGGGATTAAATACATGACCTCTCCTTTTTCATTGGGCTCGCCGTGACGACGAAACCCCGCGGCTTCAAGGTCTTTGTTACTGTAGTTGACAAAGTCTTCAACCGTAAACTCTTTTTCCCCTTTGGTGTGTTCGTCGATTATCTCTTTTAACACATCGTAAATACTTCTTAAACGGTGGGTTCTTTTAGTATTGATGTAACCGTCAATCACTTGAATGGTGGTCCATAACTGGATGGCTTTTGAGGCTTGTTCTAATGGCATCATGTCTGTGTTCCTTATTTAGTTTGGTTTGGGGTTAGTTTAACGAAACGCCAATCTTCGGTAGTCAACCCAAGGCTTGAGGTTAAGAAACCGTTGTACCCTAAGGTTGAATTGTAACCGATATACACCTGGGTTTTGTTACGGACTAGGCTTGCATCGTGATAGATGTAAATAGCCGCTTTGTTGCCGTCGGCTTCAATGAGCATGGTCAAAAGATGGTGTCCAGGCTTTGGGTGGTAGATTAAAGTTTGAGTCGCCTGTTTTTTATCGTAGTCCCAATGGACGCCAAGCACCGATTCTAAAACGAAGGGTGCCGCATCGACTCCGCCTTCAAGGGAAGGGGGTGCCACGAAGGGTCTCTCAGCGACGGGGTAGCCTTGAGTAAACACGTCTAGTCGCTTTAAAAAAGCGTCGGTGATGCTGGTGGCTCTGACTTCAATAACGTGTAGCATAATTTTATTCCTTTTTGGATGGGGTTAATTAAAGCATAGTGCTGCTTCACTTTAATAGTGTATACCTAACTATATTTAGTAATGCTTGTCTTTAGTCTCTTGAGTTGTTTAAAAGACTCTTTACGTAACCACTCCCCAAAGTTTGCTTTGGGGTTTAGGTTTGCGTATAGGGATGCCATGGCACTTTGAATGTCACCTAACACACTTAGGTAGACGCTCGGTTTTAAACCGTAGACGGATGCATCTAACATGAGCGACTCATCAAGCCGTTCGAAGGTCAGTTTAAAGTCTTGTGGCATGTTCTCGTTTTCGCCTTCAGGTTGGTAGGCTAGGTATTGCTCCATGAGGATTGACGCTGAGAGCTCGTGGAAGCGTTGCATATCGTCCGCGTGGGTTACCTGATAGACGCCAGGTTCCTCGCCTCTGATGGTGATGTAATCGTTTTCTGCGGCCACTTTTGTATGGGTGTCTAGCAACAACTCATCCACGATGAAATAACGAGAGTCTAGTACGCGTGGAGCGCGTGCCCGGCGCATCATTTCGTCATAATCAATGACCACGCCCTCAGCGAGCAACGGATACTGCTCACAGACTACCAAAAGCATGGTTTTAGGCACAAGCGGCAAGACGGTGGTGGTAAGAAAATACAACCCCTCAACACAGCCCACCATCGGCTGACCGTTTTTAAACACCCGGACGGCGGTGAAGCGAATGCCATGGGTTTCCTCAAGCAGCTCTATGAGCGCCTCGTACTGCGCCTGTAGGGTATGGGCGGCTTGTTCTAATTGTGTGGTATGACACATCTCTTGCTCCTCTTTAAGATTTTATTAAAAACCCTGTGTGCTTGTAAACCAACTCCTGGTACGCCTGGGTACGCACTGACGCGTCGTCACCGACCCGGTGCATAAGCTCTTGCCAAACACGCTCATAAAACTCAGCGTTCTTGATAGAGTGACGGTTGGTATCCATAATCTTGGTTGTGACTGACGCATACTCATCGGGTGTGTCGTGGATGCATACCCATACGTCCCAATGCCCCCGCATGCCAAACATAATACTACGCTCAGCTAACACAATCGGTTCAAGCTCACTCATGATGGCTTTTAAACGACTGTTGTGGTAGTCGACGTAGTCAAACGCTATGTATTTACTCATCTGCACTCTCACCTTCGGCTTGGGTTTTAGGATACGTGTTGATATGTGCCTCTACAAGCGTAGCCCACTCAGTAAACCACAGTAACGCAAGTACGCCGGTTTGAGGGGTGTCTCTTGGAGTGTGTACGAATACATCCTTGACGCGGTGACCTATCTCCATGAAAAGATATCTACTAGGCACCATAGGCCATGTGACCTGTAACTTAACCTGCTTGTCGTAGATAGACTCAGGCTTGTCTAATCTAGAGGTTGGGTCCGTAACATAGTAATTAACTTCTAAGGTGTTAAGGTCTGTACACAGAACTTGAATACCGATGTGGGGATAGTAATCATCTCGGTGGATATTGAGACGAAGGTTAACCCGTTCATTCGTTAAGGTACAGAGCTTTTGAATGACCTTTAGATTCTTAATGTTGAAGGCGTGTGCATAATTGTTTTGTACTGCCTCCTCTTGTGCTCGTCTAAAATTGTCTAAGGCGTTCGTGGTCATGTGATGCTCCTGTTTAGTGACGCTCATCGTCGATTCCTTGTGCATGGGTTAGTGGGCATAAAGGGAATGCCCCAAAGCATTCCCAATTTTCATTCTCAAAAATAACGGTAAGGGTTCAATACACAATCATAGTCTCATTTAGATTGTAGTAGACATCACAAGCTATGATTACAAACCAAACCATTTACTTGTTATCCATAGAGACGATAGTAATACTTGTAATTGTATTGTCGTTGACCATAGAGTCAACGATAACGTTACATTCACATGTTTAGTTAAATAACATTTAGATTCAATTGGGATGATGAAGTCGTGTTTAACGCTGTCGCTTATAAACACTCCTCTTGTTTATTTCACTCCGCTCCGTGCATACCATCTGTAGCAACGGTTATTTTTAACATTCTGCTATATGTCGGGAGAAAAACATTAAGCTCTCGTATTTACGAGGGTTTAGTGGGATATAAGGATTCGAGTAGGTTGTTACCTACTCGTCTTAATAAAACATGAGCTTGAGCATCGAGTAGACCTTTGATGACAAAACTTTCTTCAAGTAAGGTTGACCAGATATAACTCTTAATACGATTGTGTACCAGCTTTAGGTACTCATCTAGCTCAACACTGTAGTACCCCTTAGCGAGATGTAGGCACACCGTCAGAGTTAAATCATCGCTAAGGACCACCTCACCTCGGTAGTGAACCGTTAGGGTCACTACGTAGAACCGAGAGAGAGGGGTTGGGTCTTTTAGGATACTATAGCTGGCATCAAAAGGACCGTAATGTATACTTCCTTCTTTTGGTGTATTTGTAGACACGGTACTCTCCTTAGAACTTGGCATCACCTGGGTAGTAGAAGGTGATGACACCTGTGTCGGGGTCACGCCAAAAGGCGATAGACCAATGTGCCTGTGAGTTCTCATCGCAAGCATACTCAATTGAAGTCCAGTTTTCACTGTACTCATTTTGATACATATCCGTCACTTGGGTTTTAGCAATGTATTGACCATCGACATACTTAGCCTCAAGACCATATACCTCAATCCCTCTTTGATTGAGTTTGTCTTTGAGTCCGCCTGGTAGATTGAAGCTCAACCAAACGTCATCAACTTGCTCTTGGGTTACAGTAATGGTTTTACTACCAAACGCATCAACACCCACCTTACCTGCAATTACTTCAGCTGAGTGACTTGTTGACATGATAAGGGTCAGTAGCGCGGTTACTATGATGGCGGTTAAAGTTCTCATAAAGGTTTCCTTATTGATTGTCGCTGACTCTAGAACGAGTGAGCAAGTGGGTTATTCACTGCAATGGTACGTATTCAAAAAGGTTTGTAAAACACTCGGCATAAAAAAGGGAGACGCATCTCCCTTAGAAACATCACGCCACAAAGCGGATGCTCGAGACACGATTACCATAACACTTACTATTAACAGCAGATATGATGGCGTACTGAGATTTGAACCAGTTTTGTATTTTAACCGTATGCATTGAGAGCGAAGCACTTGGGTTAAGTGGATAGGTGTTATCGCAGATATCAACAGTCCAACCGTGTACCCGATTAAACAAACAAAACTTACTGAGACCCTTATAGTTCTCAAGTAGGTGCAACTCAGATGAACTCAGTTGACCTGTACGCATTTTGTAACCAGGTTCAAGGATGGGGTAGTAAATAATGGGTTTTAGACTACGACCGTATTTTACTAACTGAGTATCATTAAAATCAACCACAACAAAACTCTCAGAGTTAATATCGTCTAAGAAGCGGACGTGTTGTTTTGTAACTTCAACCCCGTACTTACCGTCAAAGAACACATGACCACGACGACGGTCACAATCAACGTAGAACAAACTGTTGTTCTCGAAGTGCTCATAAATCTTTCGTGCTCGCTCTAAAACAGCAGGGTCAATGTCGTACAAGTTTAAGTTGGGATTATCTAACATGAATTTACTGACGTACATCAGGGGTTTCCTTATGAATGAAAAAAAATAAAGAGAGGCGAATTAGTGAGTTTCTAATTCGCCCTTTAAGGGGGCTCTTTATTTTTTAGGAGTGTTCACCTAAGAATAATCGTCAAGCTCCATGTGACTCAAATCCTTGGCATCTAGAGCGACTAGAGAAGGGTCTTCTAGCTACTCATAACATACCGGTTTGAGAGGTGGTTATTCTGACACAATCAGATTTTCAATGGTCGATACTAGCAGTGGCCGTATGAAAGATGGGTCTTCAGCATGTATACCAAACTCATTAGAATACTCGAAAACCCCTAGGCGACGTTTATCAGTTACGTACACATCAATCGAACCGAACTTGATATTGGCGTAGTTAACAAACGCTTTTAATAACTTGATTTGTTTGTCATCTAAAGTCTTTTGAATCGGTTGGTAATGTATCGGTTTGGTGGAACGTAAGTCGAGATTTGCTTGAGGGTAGTCGCCGTTTGATATCTCACGCTGGCGTAGGTATAGAGCGTTACCCGCCACAAGAACACGATACTCACGACTAACATCTTCAATGTAGTCACAAACGAAAATCGCATTACTGGACTCAAAAAGGATTTTATCTTGGTTTGGCATTGGTGAGTAGATAAGCGTTGGGAAACGCTGCTTTATTTCAGCACCCGTTCTTCCAACGATACCATTAAGCACGGATGAGAGTAGGTGTTTTGGTACAATGATTTGGTTACTACCGCGAGCACCGTACTGGTGTTTTAACACCACCCGCTCAGCGCGCGGTATGCCGAAGCGCGCCATCTGGATAACCGATACATCTTCCCCAAAGCTTGCCGCGTAGCTAAATGGCGCATGTATACGGATATCAGACATCTTTGTTTTGTTGAACTTGTCAATGGTTGCCATTTGTGCCGTACGAGTCTGCCTGGGTAAATGGATATACTTTTTGCCCAAGTAGAGCGATGAGATTTCATCTGGATGTAAACCAAAGTCAATGTGGTAATCAAAATTGCAAGTGGCTTCACCTTCGTTTATTTCAACGTGGGGTGCGCGGTGGAACACAATACGGTAGTCCGGCGATACACAAACAGGTGGTAGTAAATTAAAAGTAGAAGACGGTTCAGAGATAGCAACAACGATAGTGTTCATTAGAATATTCCTTAATGTATTTAGGTAAAAAAAGAGGAGGGGAATACCCCTCCTCCGGTTTGGTTAGTCGTTTAACATATTACGTACTTTTTGCAGCGCGTTGAGTAATACCTTCTCACGCAACTCCAGATTATTAATCATATCTACGTACTTGCTTTCAAGGTTTTCATGGCGTTCAATCTTGGCGGTGAGTTCGATGATGGTGTTCTTAAGACCCGTTACCTCAGAGAGCAAGGAGTCTGTGATGGTCTGTTCTCTTAAGACTTCAGGTTCCACAGGCGCCAACTCGGCACTCTCCACCTTCACGTTGTTCTTCAAAAACTCTTTCCATGGTTCAAGGCTGACGGGTTCCTCTTCTTGTGGTTTTACCACTGTCGCACTTACTGGTTTACGGACTCGTTCCAGTGGTATACCGTCATCGTCAACACGCACCCCCTCAGGACCGAGGCTGTGGTAACCCCGCTCGTCAACTTTGCCAATCTGCCGACTTCCTGTGGCTGCCGCATAAACAATGACGTCCTCATCGTCGTCTGCCACTTTGATTAAAACCCGCTTGTGTCGTTCTAACGTTTTGACGTGCATGGATAGCTCATACTCGTACTCAATCTTACTTGCCATATCAACGTATTCGCTAGTTGCCCAGACGTGATTACGCATGTCGTGGATAAGTGTTCCATCCCTTAAAATGTAAATGACGGTATAGTTGGTGTTAAGTGACAACGTGCCTTTAAAAGATACGATGGCGCCAACGTAGCTTCTAAGACTTGAGTCCAGGTTTTTAAACCAGTACGCAACAGCTTTGTATTCTTGTGATAGATTGGTTACCACGCAAAACTCGGTGTTTTCCAGATGACTGTATTCTATAGTCTTACTTGGTCGACGTATGGCAAGCCAACCTTCTTCTTTTAGGGGAAGTACCCTTAAACTGTTTCTGCTATTATCGTAGAACTCTTGAATGGCTGTGCCTGCACTAACTTTGTGGCCTGTACGTTTACGGTTGTTCATATCGGTAATCCTTGTTTAAATAGTTAGGTGTATGGTGTTCAGATAGGACTCTGAGCACAGTGAAACCAAGGGCAGCGTACTACCCTTGGTTTAATAAACACAGTGAGGTTACTTGTCTTTTGACTCGCCAGCCAATAGAGTGTCGATAAACTGAGTGGCTTTAACAATCGCACTCTCATCTTTATTACTCTCCCCATTCTCAATTTTGGTGAGTGTCTTTTTGATGTTACGGATTTCCTCATTGAGTTTGAGGTTGTCCACTGTCAACGCATCAACCATTTGACGAAGCTCAAAGACCACCTCGTTTTCGACTGATGTCTTGCGTGACCGAGATGGGTCAGTTGGTGCGGTATCATCAATTCTAATACCGTACGGTCCTAATTTGTCCGACCCACCCGTAAAGAAGGGATAAGCTCCCCGTCTGCTGCTCAAGTTACGAGCGGTTGATTCTACACGGTTGCTTGACTGGTTTACATGAAGCAAGACCTGCTGGGTTAGGTTTAAAGTAGCGTTGTGATTGTCTTCTAGTAACTGTGCGGTCTCCTTAGCAAATTGATAGTGTTCATCATGATTGCGAGCCATGATGGTAGCTAGTTCTAAGAGCCCCTGACCAATAGGTTTGATTCTATCATCGAGCAGTTCCAATACCGCGCTCAACGTAGTCTCCCCTTGGTGTTCTACTGATTCGTCATCAGTTACCTGTGACGTTTCATCCGCAGGGCACTCATCTAAAGACGACTCTGCTGTTGGGGAGTTTGTGATGACTCCTTCTATTACGTCAATGCCTGGTGTGTTACCGTAGTAAATCAATTCTTTGCTTATGATGGGTTCTTCGCGACTACTGGTGGTTAGTATACAATCGCCGGTTAGATTAAACTCATCGTACAAGACCGAGTTGTTGGTGGCATGGCGTCTTAGTTTGGTTATGTTTAACAGACTCACCGACATGTACTTCCAGTTCTTATCGACAGTGGACCACTCATGTCTGTCGTACTCAATGCTATCCGTGACAAAACGACCCCCTTCGTACAAATACCCGACGGTCATGGTGTTGTCGTTATACAAACATAACAAGATAGCATAAAGACCCGTTTCCTGACGAGTGCTTACAGGGTAGTAAATGACTTCAACTTCTTCATGGTTGATATCGGTAAGACCTGTACACATCCGAATCTCATCGAGTAGAAACTCTTCAGACACGGTGTGGTTTAAAAGAGATGCGTTTGCGCTAACATCAATCTCTTTAAACTTCTGTCTACCAAATTTGATGTGGCGCCCCAAAGGCACAGGTAAAGGTACCGAACCGTTCATGGCAGCTACTAAACTTAAATCTTTTACGTTCTTAATTAACTTAGTCATTGCTTTGTTCCTTCTTGTTTTAAAACGAGAGTAACCTAGAGTAATAGAATTTACCCTAGGGGGCACAAAAGAGAGGCCCTGGCCTCTCCTCTGTTGGTTTCTGGTAGTTATCAAAAATACGAGTTTTGTATCAAGGTATCTATCTGTTTACTTTGTACTTCGATGGTTTCTTGCATATCAGTAACAAGTTGTCTTAGTTCCTCCATGTCTCTTTTTAGGTTCGGTGGAGTTGCTTTTGGTGTGCCATCATGTTGCTCGCTGTTCATCTGTGCATAGATTGCCTTGTGACGGCGACGGGAAGCATCGAATCCGTTGGGGGTCTGTAGACCGGTTACCGGAAAACTTGATGGTACTGACCCAGATGTGTTACAAAACCCTTCACCGATTGCTTTAGATGAATCGCGGTTCGGCGCAAAAGCCTGTGCAACCGCAGCTTCAACTAGATTACTGATGGTAAAGGCTTGGGCTTTCAACTCATTTGCGATAGTGTTTCGGACTTGATGGTAGAGTTCATTTACAAACACATCCATTTCAAGCTCAGGCGCTTTGTTGAGGTCTTCTACGTGGTTTGCAAGACGACGGATATCGTCTTCGATACCAGACAACGTATCGGCTATCGCTGAGGGACTCGTGTCTTCACGCATATGTCCGCTCGATTCAATTTCAATAACACCGGTGACTTCAGTCTCTGAGTGACCTTTACTAACGTTATTGTATTTGGTCACGTCAATCTCACCCAATTCGCCGAAGTCAGTTGTGTTGTCTCTAATCTTGGGGTCAGTGCGTGAGGTGACTGTATGAATTAGATTTAGATTAATGCCATACGTGTTGACAAGGGTGTCAATCGTTTTCACATAACGTTCTAACTTTTTAGGAGTGGTGATAGCGATGTGTAATACATTCAACGCGCCCACTTTATTGAACCACCCGTCACAGGAGTGTAGTCTACCGTCTGTTACAGCGTGACCAGTACCAAACAAGTAAGTTACCGCGAAATTGTCTGGCTTAGAAGCGATAGCATTAGGGTAGAACTTAAGAACCAGACCGTACAACTTAAAGTTATAATCGTACTCTACTGGAATATAAATCAAGTGGTTTTTAGAATCGAACGTGATAGACCGGTGGTCTATGGTTGGGATGTAACCTATCTTGCTTAAGTCGCCTGTCAAGAAAGCTGTTGGGACACGACTCACATTAATCATTTGTTTGCGAAGCGGTTCACCGTCTAAGAAGAGTTTTGTTTCGCCAAGCAAAATATGGTTAGTGAGTTCTATAGACATGTTTAAGCGTGTGTTGTTATCGAACGCTTCTGCGATGCCAGTATTAAGGGTTGTTGGATATTGAATGCTCATATTCTTTTTCCTTTAATAAAATTGGGTTAGTTGAAATAGCAATAACACTTACTATTCACGTTAATGGTGTATACTCCAATTTCTTTGGAAATCAATAGATGATATCGCTCAATACTTCCTCTATGGTTCTGTCTTTTAAATGCGTGTAATTGACAGGCTCTCGTGCCATGGTCATATGACCTATGGGGGTTAGGTAAACATACTGAATGGAGCTGGGGGTAGGGTTAGCCTCGCCTACCCAAGCGAGTAGAATCGCCTTGAAGGGGTCTGATGAGTCTTTGGATGGAATCCATAGTCCCAGTTCTTCATAACCCTCAGCGAGCATTCTGGGCTCATTAAATGGTGATTCATCCGCTCGTACCATCAGGTCGATACTTGAGGTATGAAAGTTGACGGTAGTGTCCGCAAACACCTGTCTTGCCTCTTTTATAAACAACGCGATGTTTGGAGTTTGTAGATTAAACGTTTGACTGAAGATTTCTTGTTCAACCGTATTCATTTTTTATATTCCTTGTGGGTTATTAGATTGGCATAGAGGAGGACCGAAGTCCTCCAATACGTTTAACGGTACATCAATAGGTTTAACAGGTTGTTACGTAACTGAGGACGCGTAATCTCAGAGGTACCAACAGATTTCTTAGACACACGGTCAATGTTAAAGATGTGTGCTTGAGACGCTGACATCACCACGATACACGCCGCTGTGTCTTCTACCTTAACAGGTACCGAGGCCACGATGTAACCACCTACCCGGGTGAAGCTCTTAGCCGGTAGTGTCCCATCAACTAAAGTACCAACGGCATCAACCCCGAGGTCCAAACCACTAAGCTCGCCATTGAAGACTTTATCAAAACAGGCCTTCAATAAAGTGGTGTTACTGTCGTCCCAGCCTTTTACTGTAGTGTAGAGTTTACGCAGTGTTGTTGATATCACTGGCGTGGAGCGAATCAAACTGTCTTTAGGTGGGAAGTTACTCACTCTAAAAGTTGGATTGATAATGGCCTCAGTGTCATAACTGTACAATGAGATATTGCGTAGTACCTCAGCAATACGAGACTCGCTATTGTCATCGGTTTCACGGTCATTGTCGTTTAGATAACGACTGACAGACTCAGCAATCTCTTGGCGGTGTTCTGCACTTGGAACCATATGCGCGTGTACCGGGTTGTCTTCGATGTGTTTAACAACCATTTCAGGCTTATACTTCAACGCATCGAGACGCTCTTTTTCAATCTTAATGCGGTACTCTTCAATCTTAGCAAGTACCGGGCGTAACTCCCCTTCTAGCGCTGTCATCACCTCGTCTTTTTCTTCAGTGGTATAACTGGCAGAACTGCGTTTTTGAACGCTAGGTAACGTATTAAGAACCGTACGGTAGATACTATCTTTAATTGAGGATGGGGTATTCTTAATGATAGACAATCCGCGTTCAGGATTGTCACCCAACTCTTTTAAGATTTTAATAGCATGCTCAGTGGTCGTTAAATCACTGTATGAGGAATCGCTTTCTACCGATGATTCTTCTACCACGTCGTCGCCAAAAAAATCTTCTTCTTCTTCGGGCGTAACAGTCCCTTCAGGTTGCTCCGTTACGCCTTCGCTAAAAAGTGAGTCGTTTTCCGTTTCAGTAACAGGTATCACTGCGGCATCTTCAACTTGATTAAGTTCATCAATACTGGGAGTTACTTCTTCCGCTTCTTCGGGTTCAGGCGATGTGTATTGGCTAACAACCATATTAACAAAACTAACCAATTCTTCATGGTGCTCAAGTTCAACACGTTTCTTTGAGATATCCCCAAAGTCAGTAGTGGTTACCACGTATGCTTTTACGATGATGTCGAGAAGTGTGAGTGGGTTAAGGTTTTTCTCATCTTCCAAAACTTCTGGATGGTCTACCAGATAAGCTTGTGCCCACGCTTCGTCCAACTCATCAATACTAACAGTCTCACGGTCGCTCATGAGTGCTGGGGCAAATGGGGTGTCTTTAATTTCTTCTAACGCCGCACCAAGTTGGTTGCTGCTGAAGTTCTCTACCTTTTCAATCAATAGGTCTTCAGCCACGCGTTTAACTTCATACGTTTCGATACTGTCTGTCAACAAGAACAGAAAGAATTTGGTTTCACTGGTTTTTACGTAAATAACGGTGTGAGTTACTTGAGCGTCTTCGTCATCACCTTCGTGTTTGATAACAACACCATTATTAGGCAACGTTGACATACCAAGTTTTGACGGCACAACCGCGATACCGCCCTGTTTGCGTGCTTCAGTAGTAAGATGTATCAAATCGTTAACTGCGTCAACCGATAGATTGCGACGTGGTAGGTCGAGCGTTTCAAGAACGTAGCCAGTTAGACGACTTTCTTGTAAAGACATCTTTTCAAACTGTCCGCCAAGAGTGGTTATCATCTCCCCGATTTGGCCCGTAATTCTTTCAATCTCTTCACCGACCAACACGCTGGTTGCCAAGTGTTCTTTGATGTCATCTTTAACGGATTCGTTTTTGTCGGATACAGCATCGACAGCAGCATCAATAGCGGCTCTAAGTAAATCATTCATTAGTCTATCCTTATTTCACAGGTTGGGGTTAAAAAAAAAATGTACTTAGCTAAAATTACTAAGTAACTCGGTTAATAGAACTGAACGTTTCCAAAACGTGTCAGGGGTTCCAATTTCACGGATATAGAGATTTAAGAACTTCTCACTATCTATCTCACCATATAATTTAACGGTGTTGGTAATATTTAAATGTATCGTAACTTCTGTATCTTCCAGTAAGTCCACAAGCTTGGCTTCAACAAAGGGACTCACCTTTAAACCCATTAGGTCTACTTGGTATACCACATGACTCAAGAGTAACGCAGTCTCATCAAGGTCCTCCCTAAACTGGAATACCTTGTTCTTACTTAAATGAACCGCGTGCGCAAGATAATCGGCTTTGGGTAAGTCTGTGGTTAGGAACTGGTTTACTGTCTCTTGCACCAGTACCCTGAACTGTTTGACTGTTAAGGCGTCAGTGGTTTTTGAATAGATATAAATATTAACCTTATCACTACTTGGGTCGTAGTGGGTAAGAAGTATCCTATCGTAACTAGGTGTGATTTCGTTGTGAGTGACTTGATAATATCGACTCGTCGAAAGTACGAGTTGTTTGACGTATTCATCGGGCAACACAGAGTCTTCAGGTAAAGCGTCATTGAGCACTAAGTCTACGACAAGACGGTCAACTGGGTCAAGGTCATCAGTTGACACCAAAGATACTTTCTTCTCTATACGGGTGCTTTGTTCTTTTTTAATAAAAGCTCTAACAATCGGTTCGTTGTTTATGCGTCCCATGGTTTATTCCTAGAAAGGTTGGTTAGGGTTAGTTGTCGAATGTTTGTAATTCTTTGGATAACGTAAACATTCTAACGATGATGTAGCGGATTTTATCAATACGAGGTACATTCAACGCCATACCCATTTTGTTTTCCATCTCGGTGCTAACCGATAGATAGTCTTCTAAAAACGGGGCGGTGAACTCATTATAGATTTTCTTACGAACCAATTTGGTGTCGTAACTACTGCCCTTCAAATCTGTGTTAAGCGCCGCCCCTACCCAAAAGTTAAGGCAGGTGTTAATGTCCATTTTATTAGTATAGATATCGTAGAGTGTGTCGAGCTTCTCTAGATACCTATCGCCTACTAGATTGCGAATAACAGGTTCTGAGTTTTTGTGTAATCGCAGTGAGACGCGAAGACATCCGTAGTCGACATTGTTCTTTAAATAGATGGCAATGATTTTGCTGTTCTTATAGATAACTGAGGAGTCAGGTAGAGTATCTAGTAGAAGTTTGAAATCTGCATCAAGTTCGCCCTGCCAAAATAAAACAGAATGTGTCCAAAGTCCCATGCTGTTGATACGTAGAGTCTTAGACTCTCCAAACGACATGGTGACCGAATTATCACTACAGGCAACGGTAAACCACTGCTTGTGAATGGGTAGTTCGGTGTTGGTCACTAAAGTTAAGTCTCCAAAAACGCTATTGAACATTGTTTAAAATCCTTTTCATTGTTGGTTTGCTTGAAGGTACCCTATTAACATCGAGGCGTGGTAGTTACCCAGTGTCTCTTTTAGGTACCCCTGACCTGTCCCCGATTTTAACTCTTTCTTTTCTAAGTCAACGACACCATACGCCATATCGCCAGTTGAGGTGTCGAGACCGTATAGTATAACCTTAGTATCACTAATTTTACAGATGATTAATTTTAGTGCAAGCTCGTTGTTAATGGGGTAGCCTTTATAAAGTTTCTTAATCTCAAACTCACTCAGCGCAAATTGGTCAAGTGCACTGGTCCCCACGGTGTAAGTGGTTGAGACATTAAGTGCCCATCTTAGACCGACCATACATTCGCCATTAAATACTTCCCACACGCGTAGGTTTTCTGGAATCGTAAAGTCGTCAAACATCGTAGAGGTCGGCTTGGTATTAGTATCGTACCAAGCTTCTTCAAAAGCTTCTTTGAGTCTATTGTTAAATTCTAATCCATTCATAGTACAGCTCCATTAAGTTCTAGGTGACTTAGTATTTCCTCGAAAGAGAGTTTGGCCATATTGAAGTGCCAGGTTGACTTACCGACAATCTGAACGTGTGCTAGTCGGTAGTAGTCTAAGCTCAAATCTGCATCATTTAACATAAGTTTTACGTAGACGTGTTTATTGTCAGAGGTGAGTAAAATGAAGATGTATCGACGGATGTTAGTGTTTTCAACTCGGTCGAAACTATATAAACCATAAGGGTACGGCTTGTCGTCTTTACCGATACCCATTAGTCGAGTCTCAAGACGAGTCTCTTCGGCACTAATTTGGGTAAGTCCGTCAAACTTTCTGAATAAGGGGGTGCGCATAACCTCGCGGGTGGCATCCAACACGTCTCCGTGTTTAATGGATGTTTTACCTTCTGAGGGTGCAAGCGTTTGAATGAGATTTTTAAAAGCTTGGGTTGACATTTTATTGGTCCTTATAGGTATGTATACTTAATTACTCGGAGGGTTCCTATGGAATCAAACTATAAGTCAGTTATGGAAAAATATACTGGCCACGTTAAAGTTGATGCGGCTCTCGCCAAACGTCTACATAATTTTGCCAATAAGTTCGTGAATAAGAATGACGACCACATCAACTTCTTTGGTTCTAATCTATCTGGGGTGTATAGTATTTATTTTACCACCATGGATAAAAACGAGTTGATGATTGATGTTATTGGTGATGTGGACGACGCTGCTATCCGCAAGGAAATTAGACAGCTACCGGACGTCGGTGCAACTTGGGTAGTTGCAACAGAACCAGTTACTGTCGTATGTATGTACTTAGTACACCGCTTCTTACACTCTGATTTACCTGAGAAGGTTAAACACCGAGCGATGATAGATGCGGCAATGATTATTCACTTCAAGTTTATCACCTCGTTGATGAATCACTACTTTACTTACAACGTAGATATGGCGACCGCTTTGGCAACCTACAGTGCCTTAAGTCGCAAATACACTATCAAGCAAGAAGGGACGTGGTACAAGATTTTAGAGCGCCGTGTTAATGACTTACTCTTTAATCAAGATACATGGCGTGAGGAGATTAAAACCTTCTCACCGGATACCGAAGTGGTTAAAATGGTCAGCGACATGCAATACCGCATGCGTTCTATGGTTAAGAATATTGCTGAGGTCACCTACCGACTACATGACCAAGGTATCGGTGTGGATTCAAGCGGGGATATGGTACCAACCGATGACGGATTAAAGGTCAAAGACGTGTCTCGTCTTCAATCTGGATACCGAGATTATATCTTGGATGTCGTTAATGAACCTCGCTCGCTCATTAAGACAGAATTGGTACATCTCATTGGGGAGGCAGTTACCACCATGCCCGAACCCCCATTATACGATGTACTTACGTATATCTCACTCCAATCTCGTGAGAGGAATAAGGATGTCACAACTCTGTGTACCGAGGTTTTGATGTATGTATTCAACTACCTACAAAAAGAGGGTAAGTCTGACCAAGCGTTAAACAACTTGTCACTACTTATTGAAAAAGTAAAAGCGTTAATCACCGCCTCTAAAACCAACGACCCAGCCGTTCTTAAAATGCGTAGGATAAGCGACAAGCTGGTTAAGAAAGGTTGCTCCACCAGAAGTCCTGCTGCACTCTCAGGACTTAGAACCGGTCTTATTCTTTACATCGTTATCCGTACCTTAACACGTCAACATTACAGTTAGTGGGCATAAAACGGAGCCTTGTGCTCCGTTCTATGTTGTGTAATTTGAATTATACTTCAGAGGTCACCAGTTTGAAGTGCGCGTTAATCGCTAGCCGGTGAGGGTACGTCGTGTGTCTTAAAAACCAAGGACACAACCTAGGATAACAATGTTCTTCATTGTCATTAATATTGGGTGAATTTGTTGTGAACTTCACTTTGTAATAATCACTGGTAGACTTGTATTTAATAATACCGGTGTGCATGACTGTGCAAATGTACTGGGTTGAGATGAACGTGTAAATGTTCTCTTTAACCTCGTAATTCAACGTAACGATTCTGTCTGTAGCCACATACGTAACGGTCGGGACACCGTAAAATTTGCGGTGTAGTACAATCATACATAGGTACAGTATCTCGATTAGGAATTCCATAATGAGACCTTATTCGATTGATGATTGAATATAGGGTTACCTACTAGAATTCAGCTGATACCCTCTACTAATCGGTGTTCCTCGTTTAGCATCTTCAATGAGTCTAGTACGCATCGAAGTTGCCTCCTGAATTAGACTGTCAATGGTCATAGGTAAAGCGTCTTCATCGCGCAATTTATTATTCAGCTTGCGTATCTTGTCTTCCATGAAGATTGCAGTAATCTCCTCTTTGACATCTTTGAGCTGCAATAACAAATTGGTTATTTCCTTTTTGATGTTTTGTTGTTGGACGTTTTTATATTCACCGTAGGGTGTGGTTTGCTTCTTCTCATCTAATCGTTTGTAGTCGATTGCCTCAACCAATGGTGTTTCGATACCGTAGAAACTGAGGTTCTTTGAGAACCCAAGCATCCAAACGGATAACAACCAACCGATGACCCGGTCGTCATGTCCCCCTGCTGAGTGGTCAATACGTCCATTCTTAACCACAAGAGAAGTAATCTCTTGACCAAGTCCGGTGTCATAAACCATACTCCCGCCTAAGCGTGCAGCCTTTTGTAATACCTCACCGTAGAGTTTGTCACGAGATTGATAGCCAGAACCTGCTGTCACGTACCCAAAATACTTTTTGCACTTTACATAAAACTCAGTGGGTCTACGTATTAAAGGTTCGTGTATCAGTTCAAACTCTTTCTTCTCTTTCCACATCTGGTCATCAACCACACGGTTATAAATCCGCTTAAAAGGGTCGACCCCCCGGGGCGGTAGTTGTAGTAATAGGTTGTCAATGATGGTGCCACCTGTAGACTTACGTTCTGGTATTAAGATAAGATTACTACACTTAAGCATAATCTTCACAACCCAGTTACTAAATAAGATTAGGTTGGTTTCATCAACAGCCAAACAACAAAGCAATTCCAGACTCAGTGCATCAACAACAACAAAGGTGATTTGGTCACGTCCGAGTGCATCAGAGGTATCCATCCCCCCAACCATCATTCGTCCTGTAGCAATGCGGTGTTCTAAATCTTCCTCGCTGATATACCAATTTAGGGCGTATCCCTCAGAAGTTATCTCAACCCGCGGGGTGCGTCTTGCGTTACTGATGATTTCAAGGAGCTGGGTATCAAGAGGCGATGTGCCGGTACCTGACGTCCAGCGGTTCATAAAGTCACGCTCAGCGTCATCCCCTGTGGAGGCCGCTTCAGCCATGGCGTCATATAACCAAGCGTCTGTTTTACCCAATTGATAATGTAATAAGTTGATGTAAACCATCTTCTTACGACCCGGTGAGTTCTTATTGACCCGGTGTTTCAATTCCTCAGCGTTTCTACAGTCATACAACGTTTCAGACCAAGGCATGGCACCCATGAACAAATCGTACATGAACGCACCACTACGTGAATTTTTTTTCCCGGCAGTGGTTGGGAACAAGTTAAAATAGAAGCCGCCAGTCGCAGCTGCCTCTTCACGTGCTGCCCTTGTAGCAGCAAGCATAGCGGGTAACGTCACGTCAATGTAAGGTATGAATGGTGATTCATCGGTTTCAGAAATAGGTGCAGACAGACCACGTCCCAAGTTTGCAGCACCTGCTTCTGAGTTTTGACCAACCGCTGTTTGATATATATTACCACGTGCAACGTTAGTCATCTCAGTTTTATTGTCAGCGTCCGCTGCAGTGATACGCGCAATGTAACTTGGTAAATACGCACGCATTTTCTTAAGGCGGTCGATGTTGGCAATCCTAAGAGAGTTATCCTTGGTTAGCAGTAATAGTTTAGAGTTGATAGCAGCAACGTCTTTCACATGGGTCATAATACCGTCTGAGGAGAGCGACTTACCGGTCTGACGGGGTTGGGTCAACCCTGAGTCAATGTGATTGTAAGCAAGCCACCAAAGAGCAACGTTACCCCGATTGGCAAGTAACGGTAATGAGTCAGGCCCTGCGTTTGGTGGTACCCGTAATACCTCCCGAAAGAAGTACCACGGATTAAATTGAGATTCAATTTGAATCTCAACCATTTGGTTGACAGTAAGGTCGGGCGAGTGGGGGTCGACTCCAACCAGGTTCGGATTGTGCAACGCCAACGGGAAAGCATGATTTTTGATACCCATCGACTTTAACAACTCGACAAACCTTAGCCAAGAGGTATTGGTTGTGGTTGTATCAGGAATAGCGGTTGGGTGTCGGGCCCAATCCTCTAAGAATAAAATCATACTTGCTCCATTAAATTATCGTTGTACGGTTAAGGCGGTAGTCCCTAACTCCAGTATTTCGGTTTGTGTTTGACGATACCACTCCACGCGTACCAACGCGCCTTGTCGGACGTCTGTCGGAACAGCGTCGACGTTTTGCATAACATCGGTCAATTCATCAACCGGTAACGTGCGCGACCAGTCGTCACCTATCTTAACCCGAACATGTGTAGGGGCTGGTGCTTTGGCTTCAGCGTACTCGTAATACAAAGGTTCTGTATTCCAATAGAGTGAATCTAAAATATCTCCACCTGACATAAGGTTTTGTGAGATATCCATGGTATAAACGTTAGCGAACTCGTTAACTTTAGCAACCGCTCGTGCGCCAACAATAGAGTCGTTGTTGTACTCAAGTAAGTAGTAACCTGCCGACCCCACATTCGTTGCAGGTTGGTTAAGAGTAATCTTAAACGAGGTGGTGTGTCGATGGTAGTTATACGAGCTATGTACTTTAGATAAGTTGACTGACACTTGTAGCACCTGAGGAGTGTTGAACTGTTTACCATCGAAACTTGGAGTGTTACTACCGTATTCAATATACGGTGTAACCCGATAGTAAATGTTTCTATCAAGAGTGTACATATAGTATTCAAGTGTCCATTCGTTCTTTGTGTAGTCCCACTTAGGAATAACAAACAACTTAACACTGTAAGCACTATCTGAATCAATAGTGCGTAGTCGATACGCTTTATTGATAAAGACCCTGTCGCCCACTGATTTAACAAGGTTACTATATTCACCTTCACCTAGTGTATAAGTCAACACTAGGTCTGCGGTATAACCCATCTCAGAGGAGATGAAGTTTTCAATACCATGGAGTTTTGCTTTGTCATCACCAATTGCATATGTAACACGGCTACCGTCGTTGTACGTAACACCCATTTGCATCGGCATCGAATCAATGGTTAGATTGATAGGTACTTCTAACAACAGGTTATCGGTGGTACTTAGGAACGGGGTGATTAAACTGATGTCAGTGATTTGTTTCTTAGAGGCGTCAATGTTGCGAATACTATTCGACAACACGGTGACTAATTTACTCACAGAGAGAACCTCGCCTGAACCACTGTAGATGACGACAGTGACGATTTCACCTTCTTTAAGGGTATCTGTTACAAAACCACTTTGTGGGGTCTTGATGGCCCGTATGGTGCCTTCAGGGTCACGTACCTGGTCCAGTAAGATATTCTCCGTGATTAAAATACCGCTTGAACTAAACTGACCACTGATGACATCAGCATTAACACCAATGTCCGTACCTTTAAACACTTTGAGGTAATGGGCGTTAGTACCATAGACGTGTAAGAAGTTGTCAAAGTTCATGACATGCGGGGTGACGCTTGTATTGACGTAGATGCGAAAAGAGTCTGCAGGGATACCGGGTTTGGATGATAGTAAAACATCATCTTCCCGTAGTCCGCTACTTAGATTCTTATCAGAGTGTTTCTCTAAAGTGGACAGTCCAGTTTGATAGTCCACTGCTACCACGCGATAAAGTCCGCCTGACCATGACCACACCTCATCGTCGGGGTTTGGGGTGTACTGACCTCCCGTATCACTCCCATTATAAATCTCGTTTAAGTTCCAACGAGTATGAGAGCGTTGTGGGTCAATAATTGGATTGGGATTAATCATTTATATCTACCTTTTTGTGTTGTCCGTTTTTATTTTGATAAACCTTGACAAGTCTACCAAACCGTTCAGCTTAATTTTGATGATGGTCTCAAGCAACTCATATTGTTTTTGGGTCATCTCAATAGGTTGTTCAAAAGGATGAGGGGCAATGTGGACAAAGCCGGTATCAATCTTAAGATAGGCTGGGTCGTAGTCAAGGAGCCAAGCATAAGGGGTTAACCAAACGTCGACTTCAAGGTTACCAAAGTTCTCATTGGTGTTCTCATCAATCGCGTAACCGTTTAAGATGGCGTAACACATCGCTGCTAACACCGGAGACACAACTTCCCATTTCTTAGTGACAATGATGTTTTGACCGTAGTTAGGCTCCTCTTTCCACTGGGTTAGATACTGACTGACTCTATCTTCAATATCTGAGGTCTCTTCGTAAAACTCATTGGTGCTTTTATTCACCGTAAAGTTTTCGATGGGGAGTATGTAATCTTCAATGGAATAGGGACGACCATCAACCGACAACTCGCCCAAATCGTCCTCAGCAAAGTTGACTTGTTCGCGGCGCATGAATTCGTCAGCTACAATGAGGCGTAAGTTCTTATCATTGTGAATGTCGTACTGGTCGTTTGAGGAGAGTCTTCCATTCTTAACGAACCCAACCTCACGTGGTTTATAAGGTTTGGCAATGCCTACCCCACCAGGAGATTTAGCGCACCCGTACGACCGTACAATAATCTCAACGTTAGAGCTGCTGTTAATGGGTTTGTTAACGATAACGATATTCGGCCAGTTCATGTAATAGTCGATACCCTCAATCAAACTAAATCCATTAGCGAACACACCGACCTGTGCAGGCGGTACGGTTTGTACACGGTAGGTATACTCACCTCCCCACACTTGTCGGGCACGTACGACTAGGGTCAGACATCCGTCACGTTTTTGATTTGGTTCATACGTAGTTGTGTATAGATGTATCTTGGCATTGGTTTTAATAGCTGGGTATAAGCCTGCCTGATTTAACAAATTCCAGTTCCACTTGATACTAGCATCCCCATCGTTGTCGCCTTCTTTATAAGTGTACCATACACTCTCAGTGGTAACGTCTTCCCACGCTTCAGTAGGTGTCAAGGCAACCATAGGACACACGTAACATCTGAAACCATACTGTTCTAAGTCGTTATTGGTGACGTCCATGTTGATGTAGGTACCTGAATCGTCATCAATCAGACCGTTAAACACTTCAACCGTTTCAGTGCCGGTGACTTCAGGTGGGATGTCAATGTACATGTCGCTTGAGGCATCACTAAAATAGTTTACCATACGACCACGGCTGTCATAACAGAACACACAGCGACGAGCGAAACCGTTGACGTTATCGGGTATTTGTAGACCTGGTGGTACTTGTATCTGGTACCGCTCCCCAATCCGTTTTACCCCTGTTACCGGTGGACACATGATTTGAGTCACCATCGAATACCCGTATGCTTCTTGAACCAATCCCACTTGTATCTGGTAGTCGTCCGCTCGCATGAGGGTGGTATACGCTGAGTTCTCAAGTTCGTCCGCTCGCCACTCTTCTACTAACGAGTTGGTATTGACCATGGCATCTACAATAGCTAGTGGCTGGCCTAATGAATATAACTCCTCAATTCGGTTCTTTTGATTGACCAGTCCTTGCAGTTTACCGCCTTGACGAACCATTGCGTAAATAGAGCACTCAGAGAGGTTATTTAAAAAAGCATGAGTTTTTGAGTAGTATTCCAAAAGCTCAGTGTCTATCGCGTATGCACTATGGGTAATCATGCGTACCGCATATTCCTTAACCCGAGAGATATACACTCCTTTAAAACCCTGGGCATCCCTCTTAACCAAATAGAAGTCGATGTCGTCTTGGAAGTCGATGATGTCATAAACGGAGTCGGTAAACAAAATCCATTTCTTACGGTTAGTGTCAAGTTTACTGGTAAACGGATGTAGGTCTTTAATGTCAAATACTTGGTCGAATTTGAACGACTCATCCCACATGAATCCAAACTCACAACCAATGTCTTGTTCGCTAAAGATGCGTGGTCTATTAACCACAAAACCGTCACGGTAATAAACCCCCCGACCCTCTCTTCCAAACGCATTAGTGATGGTGTAGCTTTGTAGCATGAAAGCGTCCCAGTCGGCTTGATTGGTTACCTTCTGGTAGTGCATCTGGATGGGTTGTAATGGATTGATAGCTTGGTCTCTGAACGAGTAGTTGCTAAAATGCGCGTTGACATAAAAGCGTGCAATAACTCTATCGTTATCAAGCGTAATCTTTCGGTTGGCAGCAATACCGGTGTATTTGTCTACCTTAACATCGGTACCATAGTCAAACCGACGATTGTGTTCAATGGCCACAATAAAGTTACGTGATAAGTCTCTCATGACCCATACGCGGCTTCTAGGTATAATCCCGCCACTCTCCAGATAGAAGTCCATAATCATGGATTCTTTAACTGCTAACTCATCGGCTTTAACCCATGTGTTGTCGGGGATATCAATGGCGAATAATTTAGGCGGCACTTGGCCTATTTGGTAAATATGGTACCACGTACGACCCACTGACTTGGGTACGCGAACCATGTGCCATAATACATTTTGACTATGAATGACACCACCTGCGGGTGTCAATCGTGCAAGACCAATATTGTATTGATAGTCTTGGGCAGGTTCCGCCCAGACATTCTTTCGAGCATGTGCGGTTAATGCGGTACTCATATCTCGCTCCTATTAAACCATCGCCTCGTCAAATAAACGTTCGATGCCGGTTTTAAACTGTTTGGCCTCAGCACTGGTACGCGAAGCGTAAACGATATTACCCACGCCTGTCTTGTTATAACCACGATAGTTCAAAGCAAAATATACCATGGTATAAAAGGCAGGCGGGTATTCAAGAGACACCGCGCAAAGGATGGGCGCGCTGGCACCAAACCACGAACGGCTAACCATGGCGAATATATTGGCTTTGGTTAGTGCTTCAAAACGTGGATGCGTTGCGTGTAGTGTGGCGATGTAATCGTCAATAGATTCCATAAAAGGAACCTGCTTTAAAATCTCAGTGGCATTTTGAGTGTTAGAGTAACTGTATTTACCTGCAGCGATTGCGTATTGTTGCTTCTCACGTTCTGTTAACGCATCGCCCTGCTTCTCCTCAAACATACATTCAAAGTACATGCCGGTAATGACCTTTAGTTGTACTTGGTTTAACATGTCGAGATTTAACGTACGTGTAATCAGTCCGGTTAACCAAGTGACAAATATTCTTCCAGCAAAGGCACTGTTACGTTGTAGTACACTTTGACCACCATGTAGCCAAGTTGAACACAGTGTACCGTAATAAGAAAGCATTTTGTAATCAGAAGTACTGGCAACAGAAATCTCACCAATACGGTTTTCACGAACCAGTGGTCTTACATCTACGACGATAACATCTTCATCTTTATGACGTACAACAATTGGTTGAGTGAATGCACCGATGTTCTCAGCACGCGGTAGTAATTCATAAATCGGTAAGACTTTATTAGAATCAGGTTCTCTCATCTGTCTAACTTCACTAGTGCCATCTTGTGTGATGAATGAACGCTGGATGTCTGAGACGATTTTTGTAAGGTCGTAGTCCTTAAGACTCGTTGTGTTGTATGGGGTTTTAAACATGTTACACTCCACTAAAAATTTACGTAAAAGATAATAGACCACAATCACTAACTGTAACGATGACTAATAATATGTCTATTTTGCGCGAAACAAGCAATACATACCATTTGATAAAATGCTGGGTAAAACACGAAAGGATTTTTTAATATGAACATCACCAATGGGTTTCCTAGACCAATCCTAGCGGGGGTTGACGACCAGTCAACCGCTCAGGTTACGTATGAAGCTATTACAGATTCACAACACCTTCCCTTGTTTCTACTAAGAACAGAAAAAGGACCGTTGGACGTCACTATTGTTAACGCCGGGTTGTTCGCCACTATTTATGGTAATACGTCAACAGACACCAATACCTCTTTCCACAATCACCAAACTGAAGGATTAAAAGCTGCGTTTCGTGCAGGTAATGCAACCGTCGCTATAAAAAGGATTGTTGGTCCCGTCACTAAACAAAGTGAATTTAACATCTACTTAGATACGTTAAGTGACCTTGAAGGAAAAACCTTTTATAAGGTAAACACCGTTACTCAAAATAACGACCCGACTAAGTACGCCAGCTTGATTAAAATCAAAGCAAAACACGTTGGTAAATGGGGTGATGATTACGGTATTTCTATCGTACCCGCTAACCCAACCGTCCAGATGGTAAACCGCAATAAATACAACGGTTTCATTTACGAACTTCGTGTGTTTAAGAAAGACAAAGCAAGTAACCGTAAAACCTTGATATACAGTAACTTTCGCGATGATAAGGTTTTGTTTTGTTTGAACCGAGATTCACAAGTTTCAACAGACAACGAATACTATTTACCAAACATCATGAGAACCATGTACGGTAATGAAGAAAACTCCGAACTGAATCTATTTGCTGATACTATAGTTGACGATGACTTACTGGGTAACCTACATACTCTATTAAAGGGTCAAGGTAAAACCAAAGAAGAGAATCCATGGGATTACGATATCTTAGGTACCGGTGGCTTGACGATGGCGTCTGATTTGGTTCGTCAATTAGAGGGTGGTCAAGACGGGTACAACGATGAAGACAAAGGGTATGTAACCAACCGCGTTAGTAACCTGCAGATTTACGACGAAGGCGTCAAAAGTTACTTTGACTCTATGGTAGACGGTCATGAGTTATGTGACTCAGCCAAGTTCCCAATCTCAACGGTATATGACACTGGTTTCTCAATGAAAACCAAGATGTCTTTACGTAGTATACTCTCTATCAGACCTGACGTGTGGGTGGGTCTATCTGCCTTTATGGTGGCAAACCATTACACCGATATTGATGGGTCTGAAGCCTTTGAATATGAAAGTAATGTACCACAAGATGAAGCAGTTAATATCGCGACACGATTGCGAACCGCCTTTATGCTGTACCCCGAGTCGGAGGTATACGGTACCCCAACCATGCGTGTTATTCTAACCATTCAGTCAGGGATACATGTGTTATCAGGATACAGTCGTCGTCAATCCATTTTGGTTGACTTGATAGAAAAAATCAGTAGCTACATGGGTGCCGGTGATGGTAATTGGAAAACTCAATTTGCCTTCGACCAAACCCCAAGTAATGAGTTAAGTAAATGGACGAACGTTAATTATACTTACCGTTCCAATAAATTAAAAGAAACGTGTTGGGATTTTGGTATTGTTTGGGTTGAGAACAGAGGGACACATTCTTTATTCTATCCCGCTTACCAAACCATCTATCCTAACGATACAAGTACTTTAAATAACATCTTTACTATGATGGGGTGTTGTTATCTGAACAAGGTGGTACATCGAGTGTGGGCGACTGTCACCGGCAATGGCAAAGACCCGGACTCCTTGCTTGCAGATAAAGTCAACACGTTGGTTGAAAAAGAGGTTTTAGGTAAGTTCGACAACCGCTTTAAAATAAATGCCAATACTGAGTTCACCCCAGCAGACAAAGAACGTGGTTACAGCTGGACCACAAGTATTTCTATATACTCCAACGTAACACCAACCGTAGGTGTGTATAAAATTACGACTCATCGTATGAGCTAAGTTCTCATTTTCTCATGCTTTACCTTTTAGAATTCTAAACATCAGGAGATACCTAATGTCCATCCCAATTACCAAGGCAACACCACGTGCTATCTTGTTGGGGGTTAAAGACGAGTCGACTCGTCAGTTACCATTAGAGACAGAAGCGCTACCACAACATTTGCCTTTGTTATTTCTACTCACTGAAAAGAGTGAAGAGATGTCAATTGCATCTGGCGGCGCCATCAATCAGCTATACGGTAACAAAACTCTTAACCCAAGTAGCGCGTACTACAATCACCAATCCGTGATGGCTGAAACCATTTTAGCTCGCGGCAACCAAATCATGATTAAACCAATCAAATTGCCAACGGCAAAACGTGCGACATTGCGTTTGTCGCTTGAGACGGTTGCAACCATGGTACCAGACGGTTCTGACCCAACAGGTCAGAACAAGAAAACAGTTACCCGTTTAATCTGGCACGCAGACCGTGTCGATGCTGGTATTGCTGGTAACGGTATAGGACAAGGTACTATCCTTGGTGCTTATCGTGATGGTGGTGAAAGCTCTAACATCAACGGTACTTTGTTATCTGAGTTGATTACTGATACGGATACTGTTTACCATGCGACCTCATCATTAATTCCTATCATGGATTTAGAAGTGGACGCTCGTGGTGAATTTGGTAACCGCTTTGGTATCTCTTTAGAAGCCCCTATTGATTCTGATTCATTCCCAACGGACCAGTCACTAGCCGCCTCTTTAAAATCGTTCGTTTACCGTCTAAAGTTGTTTGAGCGCCCAGAGGCAAGCTCAACACCAAAACCGGTTTACAATAAATTCTCAGCCAACTCAACCGACTTTGTATTGAAGCCACATTCAAGCAACCCAGTTAGTGGTTCACAAGTTTCATTACAAGACGTTATCGTCGATATGTACCAAGAAGCAGGCGATGCTGAAAGTACCCCAATGGTTGCGCCTTTCTCAAACGTCTACATCTATCAAGACAATATCGAATCAACCGCTCGTTTAATCGCTGGTGGTTACACGGTTGAAGGTCGTGATGCAGCGGATGCGGTTTACACTTTCAACGTTCCAGGTTTATACCAAACCGAAGACCAAGTACGTGATAACCTATACAACGTTAACATCATCACCGGTACTGATATTTTAGGTAACACGTATAACAACGTGAACATTGAAGACTCAGTTCGTTTTGGTGGTGTACGTTTGGGTAAAGATGCTATCATCTATGCCGCTGGTGGTACGGATGGTATCCCTTACAAGAACGGCGCTATTGACCGTCTTGAAACGCTACGTTTATATGACGAAGCGGTACGTGATTGGTGTACTACTGAATTTGTTGAAACCAACCCTGTGTTTGACTCAGCTAAATATCCGTTTAGCACGTTACACGATTCTGGTTTCTCAATGAAAACCAAACTCGCTATGTTACAACCAATGGGTTTACACAAACGCATTTGGGTTAACTTGGGTACGCATTCAGTGGCGGACTACTTAGACCCAGAAGCAGTTGATTTAGAATTCGTCACTCAACCTCAGTTTGGTGCCTCAGAAGAAATTGCCCGCGGTGCCGCCTTACGTGCAGCCGCTTCAGTGTATCCTGAATCTGAAGTATACGGTACTCCTGTGGTTCGTGCCATCATCGTTATGCACTCAGGTAAATTACGTAGTGGTCGTAGCCGTGACTTCTTACCATTGACGTTGTCTGTTGCTGATAAAGTAGCAGCTTACTGTGGTGCTGGTAACGGTATGTGGAACTCAGACTACGCCTTTGACGACGGTGATAACAAACGTGAAACCATGTTTAACGAAGTCAACAACACGTATCAGTCGCGTGCGGTTTACAACAAAGCGTGGGATGCCGGTTTAATTTGGGTACAAAACTACGACCGCAATTCACGTTTCTTCCCAGCGTATCAAACTGCTTATCCAAACGACACCAGCGTGTTAAACTCTCTACCAGTATTGATTGCCATCAGTTACCTAGAGCGCGTTTGTGAAGTGGTGTGGCGTAAGCTTACTGGTAATGGTCGTTATGAACCAGCTCAGTTCCTAGAGCGTTCTAATGAGCTTATCTTAGATGAGACTCGTGGTCGTTTCGATAACCGCTTTACTATCGTCCCGAACACCCAGTATACCAAAGCTGATGAAGCACGCGGTTACAGCTGGAGTACTGAGATTGAAATCTACGCGAACAATAGCCGCACTGTCGGTACGTTCACCATCGTGGCTAAGCGCTCAAGTGATTTAACTGCATAGTAGCGGTTCGTCCTAAACCCTTAAACAAAGGAGCATTTTAAGATGCCTACTAGATTATCCGAAGCGCTCTATACAGACGCTTCCTTTGCACGTGGTAAAAATCACCCAATGCTAGACTTGAAACGAGGTGGCCAACACGGTCACCAAGTGGATTACGAAGCATGGTGTGGTTCTTCGCCATACGTTCGCCAGAACATCATTCCACGTCTTATCACGGCCCCTCGGGGCTTGGCGGACCTGCCAAACTCACAAGTCCAGTACGCGGCGTTAAAAGCCATCATGGAATTGCACAGTAAATCTATCACAGGTTTGTCGTCAACTCTTGAAGTTGAGTCAGTGCAGCAAGCACTTGGCGGTGCCGGTGAACAGATTGATGCGCCTGTCAACGTCACCCGCTCACGTTCTGAACCTGTACACAGTGTGGATGAGAAATACGGTCGCCCAATCACTGAGTTCTTGGACAACTGGATTACTAACCTAATCATGGACCCTGAGACTAAGTACCCGAACGTGTTAAAACAAGAAGGCGTGGTCGTTAAAGATTTGCTTAACGATTACTTCTCATGTTCAATGCTATACATTGAACCGGACCCAACGATGACTCGCGTTGTACACGCTTGGTACGTAACCAACATGTATCCACAAGCAGGTGCTACTCGTGAAGGTGCATTTGATTTGACTGGTTCTAAAGAAGACCTAAGTATTGATATCAGCTTTACTGGTATCACACAGGTCGGCTTGGAAGTCAACAACTTTGCACAGTTGGTTCTTGACTCAATGAACGTGGCTAACGTGAACCCATCTCTACGTCCAGTACACCATCATGGTAACACTGACCGTAACTCTCCTAACTCTGAAGCCAAACTTGCTGGTGCTATCGCCAAAGATACCGGTTTCATCGAGTTACTTGAGAAGGCCGGAGCGGAAGCACTTCGTGTCTAAGCAAAAAAAAAAGAACAGCATAAAAAGAAAAAGAAGCCTACCCGTAATGGGTAGGCTTTTATGCCGTGCTATTTTACTTATTAATTATAAGTCTCTTTCATGTAGTGGGCCCAGCGACAACCCCGAAGCGAGTTGTCAATAAGTTCCGTTCCCAAAACCACTTTAATAGCTTTATACACATCCGTTGGGATAGGGTCTGCTGGATTATCAATAGACATGATAACACCCCCTAACAAGAGTCGTCCACTGGTTGGGGTTGGTATGTGTGTGACCACACGACCATCGTTATGGATGAGTATCCAAATGGTTTGACTCACTCGCCCTACTTCTTTGTTATCAATACACTCAAAAGGGGCATCCATGGTTTTAGGTAGGGTATAAATCTGACCTGCTTTAAGTGCTTCTGAGAAGGTAAGTATGTTTGCAGGTTTGGCGTAAACAGATTCGGCAATGATAGATTTACGGTAAAGCCCGTTTGGCATCTCACAAAACACCCGCTCCGCTATCGCTTTGTGTTCTTCTACAGGTTCAGGGTCTGCAGGTAGGTTTAATGGTCGGTAACAGGCTACTGGTGCCTCTCCGCACAATTTCCTATATACTGACGCCAGTATACTGTTAGAGAGACCACCACGCGCATTCTGTTCTGTTTTAGTATTATCTGTCATTTCAATCATCCTATTTAAATGGGCATAAAAAAAGAGGAGGACCGAAGTCCTCCTCTTTAAGTTACTCTAGTGCGAGTAGTCGATAAGATTACTTACCGAGTTTCTGAATACCTAGAGCAGCGATACGTTTCTTCGCTTCACCAATGCCTGAGTTACCGACTTTGGTTTTGCGGCGTACAGTTGTAGAACCGATGACTTGTTTGTGCGCTTCTTCGCCGGTCTTACCTGGAATACGAATGGTGGCTTCACGGGCGATACCCACATTGTATTCTTCATGACCCAACTTGAAATTACCACTAACGTTGGCTAGGTTCTTATCAGCTACCATCGCATCAATTGCCTTTTCACCAATTGAATCTACGATTCCCGCTGCAGCAACGGCAGCCGCTTTTTGTAGGCGACGGTATTCTTTAGGGTCAACATCAACGGCGAGTAGTGCAGCATCAATGCCTTCTTGATTGACAGTGGCAACACCAGCAGCAACTGATACATGGTCGTTTACTAATTCAGCGATGTTTACTTGGTTTTCGTTTGACATGGTACTTTCCTTTTTTGGGGTTTGATGCACGAGAATGTGCGTTGGATAATGGTTACTAAAATTTACTACTTATACAGCTTCCAGCGTAGATTGTTACCATACTTATTAGATAAGACGGTACATACTAAGCCCTTTCTTACTTTGTCGTCTTGTAGAGATGTGACCACAAGAGGTTCTACTTTGTAATCTTTATCATCGTATTGCTCAAACACAACACCTTCGTTCGTCCATAACACCACGAAGTGAGAAACCACGTTCTTAGCGTTTGGTAAGAAGATTGGGTCACGCGGTATGGATTGAGCAGTGTTCCACTGATGATTCACGTTTTCACGTGGGCTCACCATCGCCCAGTCGATGATGTCCTCTTTAAGTGGGGTTGCTACATCCTTAAAGAGTTCTTGAAACTCCACTAACTTTGCTTGCTCGTAGCGGGTACGTTTACCGTCCCAACCATAACCGGGTGGGAGCAGTGGCGAATCATTTACATTGACCAACCAATCCAAAAGTACTGTATCGGTTATCTTGAACAAACCTAACCAGTTGATGCCTTCTGACATAACTACATCACTTCCTGTAATTTTTGACATGAAAGTTTTGTAGCGTGTGACCTTAGTAACACGTAAGACGTCAATCGTTATCGTGTCGGTAATTGTAGACATGATGACAATGTCATCCTTGTTTACTTCTTGTTGGGTACACTGGTCGAGTGTTCCGCGCACAGCCTTTAAGACCATACGGGGTTCCATATTCTCGGGGTTTAAAGAGATACACTTAACCAGCACCCCATTGTCGTTTTTACTATTCCGTAGAAGTGCCATGTTTAAGTTCCTCCTCTGTCATTAATTTCTCTTCGGGTATATTTACAAAACACAAAGCGTGTACGCCGTGTTCTGGAACGTCAGGTTTAAAGATGTGAACCATGGGTTTACTAAAGACATCGTGAGTCATTTTCTTAACTGACTTTTCATCGTTGATATCGAAGTGTTCAACTATGTCTTTTTCGATAATGACCCGTGTTTCTTGATACTTGAGTGATTGGGTGTTTTCAACCAGACTTACACGAAATGGTTTGTCAAATTTAAAGAGCACGTTATTGACCAATGTTTGTTCATTTTTGACCTCATCATCAAGCTTGAACATATTAACCAGCGTGTCATGATAATCAGCCGTGTTGTCAAAGCGTGCCCATGGCATGGCTTTACTAGGTAAACCGTCACGCGTGAAGAATTCAATACGGGTAACTTCATCGTTCGTTTGATGTATCACCATAACCTTATCAACTTCTTCAGGTTCGTCATAGACACGACTTACATTTAAATTGCCGTTTTTACTACCAGCCAGATATTGACCTGGGTTAATATCAATTTGTAGTAACTCACCGTACTCTTTTCCACCAATGGTTGACCATGCGATGGCTTGTTGTGTCGCTAGAATTGACACCCCGTCGTTGACGTCGTAATTGATACTGAGGGTTACAGCACCTTTATCTAAACGACGAGCGTTATCCCAACTTAGAGTAGCTGGGTCTATGATGCGGCTACGGTCAATCCAATTAGCCAACTGGTCTTTAGTGGGACTTGAAACACCTTCAAGGATTTTGCTCAGTTGTGTACGGCGCATGAATGCTTGATTCATATCTAACCCGTTGATGACAGAGTTGTGACCGTCGATAATAAAGAAAGTTGTGTCGGCCCCAGAGTTTATAAATGCTAGTGTGGCGTCTAAGAACTCAGGTTTGACAACAACATCAACGTCACCTGCAGTGTCATGTGGTTGACTGGACTTGACCACATAGTCGGTATCACCTTCGTTGTACTCAATAAGGTAATCGCCGTCATCTGGACTGAAGATTTGGACTGAAGTGTTATGGTCGGGGTTTAAACTATCAATGGGTTTGGGAACCCCATCTTTATCTAGCACGGCCGCTTTGGTGAATTTACCATTGGCATTGATTGAGTGGTTTAAAATGCCAATCGGTTCAAACTTAGCTTTTACTTCAAGGTCTTCTTTTTGAATAACTGCTTGCACCTTTTGACGAATCTCATCGTCGTTGTCTACCGCTGGTGCATCGTTGTCTTCTGGTATGGCGGTCGGTTCATCTTCTAGGCGTTCACTGGCTAATAAGCCTTTCTCATTTGACATAGTGGTTTCCTTTTTATTAAAACAGATTGGGATTAAAAGTAATTAGTATCTGGTTCACTCTAATGGTATATTGTTGAAAAATGTTTAGTATTAGACCCCAGTAGAACCAAAGCCGCCGTCACCACGATTGGTTTCTTCTAACGACTCTACTTGTACCATCTCACTTAAGTGTTGCATGAATACGATTTGTGCTATACGTTCTCCTTTCTTAATTTGCCAAGCACTACTACCCAATGGTCCGTCATTGATGAGGTTAACCAGTACTTCTCCGCGGTAGTCACTATCAATAACCCTAGCACCGATACGTAAAGGGGTCTTAGAGGCCACTGAAGAGCGGGGACAAATCATTCCGAACCATCCGGTAGGGATAGCCATACGTACGCCTGTATGGACGAGTACAGAGGCTTTGGCATTTATAGATACGTCTTCTGCTGCATACAAATCAAAACCTGCTGCAGTTTCAGAACCGTGTAAAGGCGCAGTGGGTTCAAATGACCCATCTAGTGTGGCGGGGTCTAAGGTGAACGGTACACTTGGTGTAGTCGTCACACTAATTGCTTGTGCGGGGTTTTGAATGTCATTTTGTTTCATGTTCTTATCCTACGTTGCTTTTTTAGTTTAAGGGGGTCGTGCATACCTACTGTAACTGTTGTAAAAATGAACGGGCATAAACGGGGACTTGTCGTCCCCGCTTACACTACCTTATTTTTGTACGAAATTAACAGCACTTACCCCTTTGGCAATCCAACTGGCAACTTCACGTGGATTGATAAGTGGGTCGTTCTCATTGTCTTTGATATGTACCCCGACAGGAATCAGCTCTTTGATGATGCTGTGTTTCAAATCGGTTAGTACCACCTTGTGTTCAATCAACTCGCTACCACCAAACTTCTTAGCCATAGCAGCTTCAACTTCGTCGATTAACTGCGAGAGACGAATACTTGATTGAGCTGGGTACATGATATCAATAGTCAAGGCGACGTTTTTAATACGCGCCACCTTGTTGGTTTCCTCAACGCCTTTCTTGAGCACGTATAGTCGGATGGCAAGGCTTGCCATCATTTTAACCATACCGTCTACGGTATCGAAAGGGATATCATACTTGTCAGTCACCTTCTTGATTGATTTACCAAAGAGATAAAAACCAATAACGATTACTGCAGCTATGATTAGTAATGTCCAAAACGCCCACTCAGGGAGCATGACTCCCCAACCCAGCAATGTTTCTTGGATAATTTCCATCTATTTCCATCCTGCACTTGTAGGACGAGTACCACGTAAAGCTCTACGAGCCTCTAATGGCGACACGTTGTTTTTGATTAGGTGAGTAAGAATCTCTTTTGCAGATTCCATACCCACGCCATATTCAAGGGCTCTGTGTTCAGCCGCTCTTAAATCGTCATTGTCGAAACTATACATCTCGAGTGACGGAGAGTGATACTTGGTCGCCACATCAATGCCGGGTTCATTGACGTAATCCCAAGTAACAATCTCTTTTACTGCTTTAATTAACGTACCAGCTGAGTTACGGGTATCATCGGTCAAAGAACGTACACTGAAACAAACGTTCTCATCAGGATTTTCTAACTGCTGTGCTAAAGCGTCACCCATCGGTCCGGATGGTTTCACCATCCCGATAACCGCAGCCACTTTTTGCCCATTGTTAATAACCCGCTGTTCGTCTAAAGCAATAGACTTGATGTGTGCACACGTGCGGTCTTCTTGAATGTCGAGTACTCGAAGAATAACGTCGCGTTTGCTCATGTTAGAAGTAAATTTTGGATGACCGTATTCTGAACGTAATGCCCCGCGATTCACGCGACGCATGAGGTTGCTTGATGACATCAATAACAGTTTGAAAGGTTCTAGTGTGTAGAAGGCATCGTTTGAATTAAAATAATCAAATGCTCCTAAAACCAATTCATAATAACCGTTGGTGTCTGGTTTTAATACACCTGTCTTGGTTGAGCCTACCAGTGTTGTATTTTGATAGACTAAATTTGCCGCCATGTGATGCTCCTTTTATTTACGTAAGTGGACTTCAACGCCCTCCGGTCCACCCTCAGGTGCCGTGAGCGCACTGGTTAAACCCTCGTCGAAGTAACTACCCATAATCTTACCTGCTGTGTTGGTGGCGCCGTAGCTGACAGATTTAAAAGGAACGTAACTTGGTGGGTTGGTTAATTGCTCATCGAGTGACTTGATGGTATTTCTATAATACTGATAAAGGTTCTTACTGTTTCGTGAGATGGATGTAAGAATAAGCTCAAGGGGTGCGTTGGTACCACTTAACGTGATACCCGCATGGGAATGTGCCGTGGTTAAAATCTTACCAAAATCTTCATAAGACATGAACCAAGGAACCCGCCCCTTTGCAATGAACTCATTGTAAATATTGTACGCGTTTTTATCATCTACAACCAAATTGATGTTTGGTGTAACCACCGACCCTTTATCAAAACTAAACTCAAAGTAATCCTCACCCTCATAACTCACAACCGTGGTACTTGAAGGTGTGAGCGTCATTGTTGAACAAAGATTGGACACCGCGTAGCAGCCATCAACAATAATAGCAAACACAGCAAGCGTTTGGACATTGTTACCAATAGAAGCAAGCTTACTTTGAGCGTAACGATAAGGTATCACAATTTTGATATCTTTACTGGTTAGTATCTGCTGTCCATTGATTTTTAATGTTGACTTAACAACACTAACGTCCCGTTTCAGTTCATTATAAAGCATCGGTTATTCCTTACTGTGTACAGAGAGTGGTTTGATGGATGAACCAGTCAACGATGTAATCAACGATAGAGACGTTGACGGCACCTTTCAAATCCTCAGGACTGTCTTTACTGTTAGCATCAACCAGTTGGATGAGTTTACCCACATCTGTGTCTGCAAAGAATACTTCAAGAATGATGTCACGTACGGTTGAGTACATGTCATCCATGTCCTCTAGTACCAAACGGTCAATGCATTTACGAAGGACACGTTGAGCGGCTTCTGAGTTAACGGTAATGCCTTTCCATAAACCCTGCTCTTCACTATTTTCAATGGTGGTGTTAACGATTTCGTTAGCGACAGCTGATTCTAGGAAACGACGCATTGAGATGATAGCACGAACCCTGCCGTCACTGCGTGTCTTTAGTACGCGTGCATTGTAATGGTTTAAATACTGGTCTCGGTTTTCAAGAAGCTTCGGTGCGTCTGTCTGACGGTCAAGTAGATAACTACCCATGATAACCTCAGGACTACCGCCTTGTTCTAAAAAACGCTCGTAAGTGATTTTGTTAACCACGATAACGCCTTGCTCGGGACGGTCAAAACTAAGCTCTTGACCCAAAGGTGGGTAACGTAAAACCACGCGGTCAAATTTATCAACGTTATCAAAACGTTTCATCGCACCGCGGACAACACCTGCTGAATAGTTACTAACCATCGCCATTGCTGAATCGTAGTCGTTTGCTGACATATTGATGTTGTCATCAGGATTCAAACTAAGACCACGAGCAAGTAAGAAACAGATAAGGGCTTCAGGATAACTGTCAACACCCGTGTCAAAGACGTTACTCATGTAAGTTGGCGTACCCGCACTTGAGAACACCTTATGGTAAACGTTACTGACAATGTCGGCACTTAGGTGCGCACCCATCCATGCTTCCATTTCTTTATCGAACGCATCGTACCCTACGCGCATGAGTTCAACGAGTTGTGCTGAGTCACGGGGGTCGTGTACGTTTACGCTTGAGGTTTTTAATCCTGCGACAGATGTGAATCCTTGGATGGCACTTATGAGTGTTGGGTTCAATAAAATATCTGACTGGGTGTCAGGTAAAATATTAAGTGCAAGACCAGCACCCCCGCAGACTTCATTTAAGCGGTCTTCGGCACGCGTGGTGATGTCTTCGATAACCGGTAGTGCAACTGTCTTAGTTAAGTAGACAGTGCGTCGTACAGTTTCAGAAGCAAGATTAACGAAATTACGTAAAGACATCTCATGGGTATCTGTCCCCTCTTTGATGACTGCATTGCGTTCTATCATCGAGGCAATAGAGGCAACGGATTTGAAGTCATCTGACTGGTCATCGTAAAACAATGCTGGGGCGATAACTGGGGCCACCAAACTTGCAACTGGTGTATCTGTGCGGGCAACCACGAACGCATTAGGTTTGTGGTCGGTAATTTGATGATGTAATGCTACCGCTTTACTAAAGGCAACTGAGTTAATCATTTAAGGTCTCCTAGTTTAAATCTGCTGTGATGTGGGCACTTACCCGAGCAGCCACTAACTCGATGGTATTGACAGACCCAAGACTCACGTCGTTAACCTTACCTGAGATGACGTCGCCGAGCAATTCATTGACGACGTTACTTGCAGCGTCGATAACCGTGGCCAGAGTGGCGACCGTAGTCACCACTTGTTCTGTTTGTTTTTGGTTCATTACATTCTCCTACTATTTAGGTTTAGTGTTGTAAACGTCAATAACACGTTTACCTAGTTCAATTAAGATGGTTGCGGTCGTACCTATAATCTCAGGACTCCCTACGATACGGTTATCCACTGACTGATAACTAAAGAACACATCAACAGGTTGACCGTCCTCTGATACCGTCTCTGTGTTCCAAACCCTACCAACGGTAGCTTTAAGCTGGTTAGACACAACAAGTTTATCACCCACACCCATACCGACTGACTCAGTGATATACACGCGTATGGCGACACTATCTGCCGACAACGTGGTACCTTTAATGCGGAACCCTGCCGGAACAATACCACTCATCCGTGGGGCCCCTAAGGCCGATTGCATTTTATAGATACGTCTGTCAGACTGACCCACAATCTCTTGTAAGCTTTCTGTCATCGTTTCAACTTGCGGTACGTATAAACACTCTATACGTTCTACCACGCCTTGATACTTAGCAGTAGGGTTAAGTGCACCTAGAATAGACAATGACTTTAGTGCCTCTTCATCGAACAGGGTAGATTCAGATTGTTCGTTGTGAATAGTACATAAGATAGTATCACCGTCTACGGTATCCCCAAGCTCTACCAAACCTGATATGCCTTGGTCTTTGGATACGACAATGTCTCTGATGTGTGTTATTCGCGTACCCATCTTACTGGCAAAGGTGTTACTCATTGCAGTACTGTCTTCGTAACCGTCACTCCCTTCAATCAAAGCGACCCGTCCGTTCAATGCTGTCTTGAATATTGTTTGCTTTTCGTTGAGCGGGTCTGGCTGAAAATAGTTCTTGTTATAGCAGATGGATTGACCGACCGATAACTTGTCGCCCTCCTTGTTGTCTGTTACAATGTCGTGTGGGATGTCTTTCGCGCTGATGATACCGTAGTGTCGACCAAGAGGATAACTCGCTTCCTCACCGTCTTTATAAGTTACTGTAATGGCCTCCTTGGTAACCTTCTTAACGGTACAGTCCCCTTTAGCATTGACTGAAAACATAGGACCTGTTCGAGAACCAATAACCCGTTCAGCACCGGTACGAACTGGCAGTGGGGTGTATTGTTCACAAAAGGTGGTGGCTGAGTTTTGGATACTAATAAACCCTGTTCGTTTAGCATCGTCGTTCTCAGCACCAGGCGATAACATCATACTTGTTGAAGTAAGTTCTGATGGTTTGACTTCTTCTTCTAGCTTGATGCGGTCAGACATTCCTCTGACGTTCTTGTAGTTAGGGTTGAAGGTGGTATAAAGTACCGTACCCACATCACCGTTATCTACTGTTGCCTCTGAGGTCACGCCAAGTGAGTTGTTATGGAACCTACGGTCCTTTGAAGTCATTGACAAGGCACTACGACCACCAGCACCGCGGAATACCACAATCTCTTGTTCTTTACACTGATGTATAGGATTTGATTGCTCGGAGATAATAACAGATTCATCCTGTAGTACGTTATACCACACTGCCTCAGGATGCATCTCAAAAGTCGTGTTTTTGTTGACAGGTTTGTTATTGTATTTACGTAACGCTGTCACCATCTCACTAAACACCATTCCTGAAAAACGCTCATAACCGCGGTCACGCATGAACGCAGTATCATTGACGTCGGGGTGTGTGTCGTCTAGTAACAATTCACAAGAGCGAATAAACAACCCAAACAAATCGGTTGGTTCTTTCATCTCAATGAGAATCTCTTCAGTGATATGGTCAACCCACATGTCAAACATCAAAGGTATTTCTTTTAGATACCGCAGTGGTACTTTAATAGCATCCATCAACGTGTTGTATACGTTGGTTTTATCAAGCTCGTAAACGCTGTGGGCTTTTAAGGTGTTACCAAAACGTCTAAGACCAGAGAGCACCAACGTGGGTAGTTGCTCACGTCTGTCTAGAATCAATTTCTCATCTTTAAACACGACGGCGTACTCGTACCATTCTAAGGTATAGTGTTGACGAGGTGGCATTCGTTTAACCGTCGCACCAAGTGTCTTGATTAGATTACCCAAGCCAATCTCATAACCAAGCAGTAACACTAAAGGAACCGCTTTACTAAAGAGTTTAACTTCAACGAACTCTATTGGTCGTTTGTTGACATCAAACCCAAAGAGCTCCTCTAGTAAACCAGCTGGTTTCCCATCTTGCCACGCCACACCATCATGGTCGAGGTGGATGATACCTTTCTTACCTATACCAACCGGTATGAGTTTATCACCCGATTTATACTCAACCCCAAACTTCTCTTTTATCTTATTGACATCAAAGTAGAACTGGATACCGTCAACCTTCATGCTACTAACCCGCATAGCAATACCTGAATAGGTACTAGGTACCACAACGCTTGGGTCAAAGACATTATTGAGTTTCACATCAGTAATCCTAGTATTGGTGTCATCAATACTGGCGGCTACCGCCTCGTTACCTATCCACAACGTATAGTTGAACTGTTTACGTGGTGTACGGGTCACGAAAAGCTTTGAGTAGTATGACGTCAGTGAAACCTCATCAGGTGCAACCTTTACAATGGGAAGGCTTGAACGTTGTTTACGCATGCGTGATGTGGTCCCGCCCACTCTAAACGTTCCTTCCTCCGATACTTTAGGAAGCTTAAAGCTGATGGTGGATTCTTTACCGCCAACTGGTTGAACTTTAACTCGGTGTATCTCGTAGTCGTTGACGATGTCCGTGACTCTCTCAACCTTATAATCAAGTACCATGATGCCCGCTTTTTGTAAGCTTAACGTCATGTTAGCCACATCTTTATCTAAGGTCTTGTTGATATATTCTTTATCAAACTTATTGAGAGTTGAGTGGAGCATTGACTTATCGGTTACACCGACCACTTTATCAGAGACCAACTCAACACCTTCATCAACCACCAGCTCTTCAGGTTCGATGACGACGCTTTGCTTTAAAGTTTTATTACTGCCTCTTGGGTCAGGGATACTATCAACCTTCTCGGCTATCTTTTTGATACGGTTGACTTCCGCTGGGGTCATAAGACCTACTTCGGCAAACTCTTTAGCACGCCGTTCGATATGGTCTTTGGGTTCTTTGCTGGGTACTTTATATTCTTCGTAAGCCCCAGAATCAAACTCCCTGAAATCTAAGGTTTCAAGTTCAGCCAGGTCCTTGTCGATGTCCTCATCAGTTTGCGTCTCACCGTCCTTGACTTCTTCTTTATCCAGAGTTTCAATGGTCTTAGCTTTGATATTTTTATCAGGAATAGAACTCTTCACCCTTTTGTTTGGATTAAACGGGTCAAACTTCTGAGAGACCTCTTCTTCAACCTCTTCGGTTAGAGGCGCGTTAACACGCTTAGACAGATAACGTTCGTCATCGTCCTCTTCATACCCGTCGGTTGAATCACGCTCCCTTGTAATATTGTCAAGTTCATCGGCGAGCGGTTTACGTATCTCTCCGGCTGCCAGTTGCATTGACCCGTCACCACCCAGCGTCATGTTTTGACGGAGGTACATCATGGCTTTTAGATAACGTTTGGCAACCCGTAAACGGGGACCTTCATCATCGGCACCGCCCAATTCTTCTGTGAAAGAGAAGAGTCGTCCCAGATTTAATACCGTAAATTCGTTACCGCTTCTAAAGATGATATTGATTTTAGCCAACGCCTCTTTGTCATCTACGATGTCTTTGAAGATGTACGCTTTATAACCGGTGGTGATTAGGTTAAAGAATTCAGAGACCTGCCAATCGTCTGCACTATCCAATCGGCGCAGTAGCGCCATGTCTAAACCATCTTCAGCAGCTATTAAGGCTGTAAGTGGTGGAACCACGATAGGTACATCAATCTCAACAAAATGATGTCGATTGGTTTCTTTGGTTAAACGACCAATCGTCTTGTACACCGTGCGGTGGTAGTTAAGCCAGCGGTCAAGCTCGGTGGTCATAGACCCTGTGTATCGGTATTTGTCGTTAAGTAAACCGTAGTTATAAACCACCAAACTTTTATCATCACGCAAGTCACCGATTGGCATTTTAAGGCGACGTATCTTACGGTTCTCTGTAAAGTATCGACGTGTCATGGTAGTCGTGATTAAAGGTAGGTTACGCGGATTACCTTTGACATCTTCTTGCTGATACTGTTCTATGTTTTCAGCAAAGATAAAACGGTCGACCCCTTTTGCTATTTGGTCACCTTGGTCTAAGCCTACTTTCTCACTGTGCTCATACCCAAACCAGTGAAACACTGAGTTACGTGGTAACACAAGTTCACTATAGATAGAGACAGGTGGACTGGGTAATTGCTGTACACGGCGAACACCGTGGCGGCGGTAAAAACGTTCGTAGGGTAACATTGCCATAAGGGTTGTCCTTTATTATTTCTTAACCGGTAAAATAGGGTCACCTGTCATGTTGCGAATGACACGTACAGTTGGGTCAACTGAGGGTGAGTTGACTAGGTTTTGTTTGGTACCGATGTACGCCCTAGTAGAGTTCAGGTAATCATTAATCTCCTTGACCGCATCTTCTGTATACACTGCGGTCAAAGAACCAGTATCACCGTCATAGTCAGCCCCCAATCCACCAATGCGACTACTGTGTGGACCCATTGAATCAATGTAGATGGCAGGGTTTAATGTGGGGTAAAAGTGCGCGACGCGCCCCGTGGGTTGCCAATCGTCTCCAAGCTCAGAGCGACTCTCTACGGTCGTTGTTGGTTTAACATATGCGATACTTGGGTAGATTGACCCTGTTCCTGTAATTGGGTAACGCGTCACGAACACCGGTATTTTGTTCCACTCGGTAAAGTTACACAAGTAGTAAAACTCAAGATAGGTGATAGGGGTTACGTACTTAGCGTCGAGTTCTTCAGGTAACTCTTCTATACCACCGAATATTTTAAATGTCTTATCCGGACCTTTGTAGATGAGTGCCACGTAGTTGCCTTTAATCATCATGGGTTTATCGCGCATGTTACGGTCTTCAAAATATGAGATTTGTTTCTCAAGACCAGTAGAGGTGGTCCACTTATCAATAGTGAGACTATCAAGTTCTACCCCTTTGCGCTCCAAAGTTTTAGCATCTACCAAGTACGCCATGGTTGAGTTCTCAATGAAAACACGAGACAAGTAACCGGTGAGTAACTTATTAATCACCACAGGTTGTACTGCTTTCATAATCTGGAATAGACCCACGAGCGTGTTGTTGATACCAATGTTTTCATCTGCACCCAATACAGCATTAGAGGTGGCAAATCCGGTGAGGACCGAACGAGTACCGTGTTCAACGTTACGTGATGCCCACTTCGACATGATAAAACCATGTTTACCTGAAATGACTTTGTTGTATAAATTGTAGATGTTATTAAACGCTGACTGTGCTGAACAACGCGCAGTATTTAAGAGGTTGATGTCTGTGACCCCTTTGGTGATGACCGCGTTTGCAGTTCCAATCAATCGGCGATAGTACGCATTAACTTCACCCTCTTGTGTACGACCGTCATTACCCATCTCAAGGTCACGTAGACCAGCTGGGATGACCAACACATATCGGGTTAACGCATCGGCTCGATATTTGTTTAAGAAATCAATGCGACTTTTACGTAGGTGTGAGTCCGTCTCTTTGTAGACAATTTTATCCCAAACCGACAAGAAGAACCCATAACCGGTTTGACCGGTCAACTCATCAGACTTAACCAAGTCTTTTTCTTTGGGGTCAAAAACGGCATAAGAACTGCCACTGATAACCTCGCCATATAACCGTTTGAGTTTAATCAACTCTTTGTAATACAGTGGATGAAAAATCTCCACTTTTAAATCAATAAACGAGAAGCGTCTGTCTCTGTCCTCAGAACCAACGCGTCCAAATATCTCAGTTGAGAAGAGTCCATCTGGATGAAAACTCTCGGTGTTATTGGTGTAGATATCAAGAACCTTTACAGGTTTTAATACACGTAGACGGGCTGCGTCTAACCGCATTATTTTAAAATTGACAGGGGGTCTTTTGGCGCTCATGCAATTGCTCCTAGAATATTGCGATTTCCTATGTATAACTATTTTAGTAAGGAGTTACCAATGTTCTTCAAAAAACGAGAAACAGAGATAGATGATGACTTCGAAGATGATGGCTTTGATGATTTTGATTTAGACGAAAGTGGCTTTGGTGATACCACACCCAAAACCGGGATGCGGGCTGCTGTGTCTACAATTTCTGGGGGTTTCTTCTCAGGACTTAAGTCAGGGGTTCTAGACCCGAACACCCATAGAAAGATATTAAAAGAATCGTTACCAGACGGTTATGTTGCGCATTACAATGACGCAAGAGACGTCCTTGACGAAGCTAAGTCTATATATAATACCGCCAGTGATGAGGCGAGAAAGCTTAAAGAAGAGTATGCCAGAGAGATTAGACCTGCTGTTGAACAGTGGGATAAAGCCTCCAATAGTAAACTAAGTAATCGGGTGGCACGTTCCATCGGGAGCATCCAGCGCGATGATAGCGGTTATGAAGAACCCGTCTCTGAAAGTCAGATGGCTTTCAATAATAGTGCTAATGATATCTTTGGTACCACATTGGCACAATCTACCTCAGACGGTGTCAATCAGTTAAACGCCTCAACCCAAGAAGGTAATCAGATAACCCAAGGGTTACAACGTCAAACCAACACCATCTTGAATGAGGTATCTAATACCCTTTACGGTCAAAGCGCTTTTAATGAGCAGGTTGCCTTAAAGTGGAAGAAGAAAACTCTTGAGATACAGTTCAAACAATACTTCACTGCACGCAAACAACTTGAGATTCAAACTCAGTCTCATGAATACATGCAAGCAGTTCTACCTAATATTGTTAAGAACACAGCACTACCTGACCTTGTAAAAACACAGACCTCAGAGATTGCCGGTCAGATGTTAAAGCAAAAATGGATTGGTTCTTTATCTGACAAAGTTCACAACTCGTTTGGTGAGATGATATCTGGCGCTGGTAACAATCTAAAAGATACCATCATGTCCAAAGCCCAAGAGGCGATGGGCGGCGCTGGTTACGTGGGTTCAGCACTTGGTATGTTTAACAACGAACAAGGGTTTGGACAGTCACCTAAAGACATGGCGTTAGAGTTCTTTGGTGGGATGCTCGGTAATAGCCTCATTGACTACGGTGTTAACAAATCCACTGAACGACTTAAAACAGCAGCCGATAGTACCGGTATTGACTTTGAGAAAAACAGTGAAGCGTTAAAGCAACTTAAATACCAGATGCCTGCTATTCTTGCGTCAATGACCCAAAACGGTACCGGTAATGAAGCTTTAGATAAGTTGCTTGAGGTGAGTGGTTTAAGCAGTAACGTCGCCTCGCGTAACGTGACGGTTCAAACCGCATTTGACTCCGACCAACTTGCAGACCAAGCGCTGTTCAATATCGAAACCCAACGTTCAATCACATATACGATACCTGCATTGCTATCAGAGATACATGGCGAACTCAGTTCAGTGCGTGTGGTTATGGGTGGCTCTGCGCCTGATAACGACAACAAGCTTAGAATGGATTGGACGTCAGGAAAACTCAATACCTCCAAACGCATTCGCCGTAACTTAGGCGACCGTCTGTACAGTAAAGATAAATCAGACAGTGCCCTTGAAACCGTCTATAAAATGCTGGGTAAGTTTGAAGGCTTTGATGAAGATGAGATTCGTGCTGATGGCGAGGTACTAGATAAGAAAGGTAATGTCTTATTATCGAGTCGAGATTTGGGATACTTGGCAGTTGCCGTTAAGACCGCCTCTTTTGATAGAACCAAGTTCTTTGAAATTGAAGACCTTGCTCGAGGTAGTAGCCTCATCCGTGACCCTGAAGCGCGCGCCAGTATCGCAAGCTTCTTTAAAGACCAGTTAGAGGTTGACCCTGACCAAGAGTCATTGGCTGGCACCATAGACATTGTTACCGCTAAACGTAACATGATAGCACGTCAAAATGCTTTGAAGATTACTCAACAAAACATTTTAGAAGAAGCACGAATCGAACAAAGCTCAGTGGGTATCCCAGAAAAAGAGATAGCAGACGCTATCGCCCGTGGGCAAGTTGGAGATTTGATGGCAGACGGCATTGTCAGTATTGACAAGAACGGTAACTGGACCATTGACCCTCAAGCCTTAGCTGAGCGAACCCAATTTGCACAAAAGAGCACAGAGCGCTCAGCGGAAGATATGTTTGGTTTTAAAACCAACAATAAATACGGTAGTGAAGACCGTAACCGTGAAAGACTCGAGAGGGTTGCTGAACAACAAGCTCGTGAAACCGCTCGTAAAGAAGCTGAAGATAAAGAGAAGGCTCGCCTCAAAGAGATTCGTGATAACAACGGTAAATCTAAAGCTGAAAACCTGGCAGCAGATGTTGGTAAATGGATTGGCAACAAGAAAGAACAAACCAAGATGATTAAGGAGGCCGGTCAAAAGGCTTACGACGAGTATCAAGGTAAAGCCGATGCTATCTCTCAAGCGCAAGCTGAAGCGGCTCAAGCTAAGATTGACGAAGAACGTTTAACCACAGAAGCGGCTACGGTTAACATCCCGGACGCAGTGGTCAACGGCGTGAACGAAGGACTCAATGAGTCAACCGCACAGGCACATGACGCCGGTCTTGGGTTTGGTAGAGAGTTCTTTGGTTCACTCAAATCGAGTATCAATAACATCAAAGTCAGTTTCAAAGACGGGGTTACTGAAGCTGAAAAAGAAATCAAGGAAAAAAAGGAGAGCACCACCGACATTGCAGGGAACGAAACGGAAGTTAAAACACCCAGCCGCAATAGACGTGTGGAATTGGGTGAACGACCTAAACGTAAAGACTCCCCACCTTATTACCGTGGTAAGAAAGCGGTGCCGAGTAATATCAAATACCAACGTGTTGATTTAAATTCTGAACCCACCCTCCCCTTCATGAATGGTAACATCCCAGTCACCCGTGAACAAAAAGAGGCTGCTCGTAAAGAACGTGAAGAGTGGAGAGAAAAGGTACGCGCCGAAGCTGAAGAACGTGCGGCCGGTAACAGTTTTACAGAAGACCAAGCACGCGACAGCATCGTTCTATCGAGTATGGTCTTTAGTCGCATCATGAACAATGTGGCAGGTAGTCAAAGTACCGTTCCCTATACTCAAGGTAAGTACTACAGCCAGGCGGAAGGAAACTTCTTCCACGGGGGTACCATCACCTCACGTTCAGGTTTGATTAAGAACTTCGCTAAAGGTGGTAAAGTAAAAGCGGATAAGCGGTACGGTAAAATACTTGACGATGTCTTCAAAAATGTTCCACCTATTCAGTTACCTATCTTAAATCCAAATGGTGCTATACAAGCACCCGTTGATAGTGTCATTAATCCGCTAAAAGCGGCAATAGATAGAGAGACCAAAGCTGGCGGTAAACCGCAGGTCATCGTGGCGTCTGAAAATGAAGAGGTACTCTCTACTGAAAATGGAGACGCTCAGGCTTTTCGTGACTTCAAACAATCTGGCGTTTGGGCTAAGATGAAGTCACAGAGACCAGGGGGACTTAACGACACAATCTTTAAACCGGCAGAGGATGTTGGGTTTAAACCCTATCTTCGCACGGAGGAGACTGAAGCCACCATGAAAGACTTAGCGCTTACGTTGGTAACTGAGGTTAAGAAACTAGGCGGTGATGTCAAACAAAGAGTCCGTAATAAAATCAGCAACCCTGAGGCTATAGAAGGTATCAATGTAGAAACTGAGTTCATGGAAGCAATCGGTCCTACTGGTGTTAGTGGTAAAATCGCCTCTGGCGTCGATAGACTCAAAGGACTCGACAACGAGGAAACTCGTGCAGCTATGATGGGTAAACTGCTTGGCGTTAAAGACTTCAGTGCCGACAAACTAAAAGCTTTCTCTGATATGTTTGATGGTGAGGGTGAAGGTATCAAAATGCCAGGTATCGGCTTTGGTTCTAATGACAAAGCGGTGTCAACCATCTCTCATCAGATTGCAGAACTCATCCGCGTGACTGGTCATGTTGCCATTAATACCGGTTCAACAGCAGACGATTTAATCCCAGCAGACCCAAGTCTTATCAACCCTTACACTCCAGGTAAACTGGATGGTAGTTTCTTTAAATCTTTAAAGCAGCGTTTTAAAGGCAAGGAGAAAATGGAAGGGATTGGTGAGGAAGAAGGTGAGTCACGTTGGTCACGCTTTAAGTCCAAGTTCCAGCGCAACAAACCTGATACCGAACTTGACGAGGTGATGAGCGATGAAGAGATTGATGAGTCAACCCCTGAGGGCAAAAAGAAAGGACTGATGCGCCGGATGCTTGGTGGGATGTTCGGTCTATCGTGGGGAACCACTAAAGGGTTGGCTAAAGGCGGATGGTGGGCCACGAAAAAATCAACAGCCGCAACGTGGTGGGCAACCAAGAAAACCGGACAAGCAACCGCTTGGGGCGCTAGAGGTTTATTTGGCGGTACCGATGAAACCCATGATGTTTATCTAGAGGGCGTTAAGAAGCCGGTCATGCTTGCCCGTGACATGGCAGAAGGTAAATATCTGTCAGCCGAAGATGGTAAACCTATTCTAAAAGCTGAGGACATCAAAGGGGGTGTACTTGATGAGAAGGGTAACTTTGTCATCACCCAAGAAGACTTTAACAATCGCCGTGTTGTCATTCACACCAACGAAGGTAAACAATCATTGTTCGTGCGGGGTGTCAAAGGACTAGCCGGTCTATCTTCAACTATTATGGGCGGAGGTATTAAAGCGGCGTGGGCTGTTACCAAGTTACCTTTTCAATTGGCTTTTCATAAGTTTGAAAAAGAAATTGATTATGACTTCCTCCAAGACGACGGTAAGATAACCCGCGACATTTATGTCAAAGGTGACCCTGCTGCTGAACCTGTGATTCGTGCTAGTTTAATTGGTAAGGGCGAATACTGGACAGCTGATAAGGAAGCAGTTGAAACCTATAGTCAACTAAAAGATGGTGTCTACAATAAAGAAGGGAACCTGATACTAGGTCCTGCTGAGTTGAAGAAAGGATTGGTCACCCCAGACGGTAACCCGTTAACCAAAGGGTTTGACTTAGCCGGTAAGATTGTGGGTGGTACGTTTTCTGCAGGATACAAAATAAGCTCTGCAACGTTTGGGCTTGGTTTTAAAATGCTCAAAGGTGCAGGTAGTTTACTGGGTAAACTAGCAGGCGGTGGGTTTAGTCTGGGCACTGGTGCTGCCAAAGGTCTCTGGAGCCGCTTAAAGGGCGGTGCTAAGGACTTTGACATCGACGGTATAGATAAGTACGCTTTACTACTTCAAGCGCAAGCAGCGGCAGTTGACGAGCTTGCTATGATTCGTGAGATTATTGACGTCCGTATCAAGAAACCAGAAGGGAAGTTCAACGATAAAGACGGCGATGGTCATCGTGATGGTTCTTACATGAGTACCTTACGTAAGAAACTTGAAGAGAGAAAAGAGAAAGAGGCTGAGAAGAAACGCAAAGCTAAAGAGAAGATGGAGGGTATCAATGCAGATAACGATAAGAAAAGCATGTTTGCAGGACTGACGGAATCTATAACCTCTGGTATCTCAGGCTTCTTTAGTAAAGGTTTAATGTTTGCAGCTCTAGGCGGTTTGGTTGCCGCTAACTTTGGTCCACAAATTGCCACCGGTATTTTCACCGGTATCCGTTCAGTACTGCCTCGTTGGCTTGGTGGTTACTCTCAAGAAAAGAAAGATGAGATTGCAGCGAATGGCGGTATCATTAAGAACATGATAGCCGCAGGTTCTGCTGCTCGTGAGGATAATAATGGTAACAGAGTGAGTACTCAACCACAAGTGGATGAGAACGGCAATCCGCTCCCAGCAGAACTCGACGAGAACGGTAACCCAGTACCAACTGAGGAAGGCACAGGCGGTTCAGGTTTAAGTACCTCAACTAAGTTTGCCCTAGGTGCTGCTGCAACTGTCATGGCACCTAAGATTATATCAAAAGCCGCAGGTGGAATCGCTAGAGCCCCAGGATTACTCGGGACAGGTATACGCCTTGCCTCTAACAAAGTCGGACTGACCGCTCGTATGGGTTTAACAGGAATGGGTAAAGCTGCCGCAGTTAAATCTATTGTTACGCGCGGTGCTTCAGGGTTAGGTCGCGGTGCAATGGCGGGAGCGCGTGGTCTTGGTACAGGTGCAACAGCTCTTCGAGGCGCAGTTGCATCACATGGTATACGTGGTGCTGCTATGGCTGGACTTAAGGCGTTACCTGCGCTTGCAGCCACGCCGGTTGGTATGGCGGTAATAGGTGCTGTTGCAGTCGGGTTAACGGTTTATGCAGGTTACAAACTTTACAAATATTTAACACGTGCCGATAACCATCTAACCACTTTCCGTATGGCGCAATATGGTTACAGGATTGGTGATAAGAATGAAGTCACTAAGATACTTGACCTAGAACAGTACCTAGCTAAGTTTACGGTAAAAGCGACAGCATCAACCAGTGCTAAACTTTCAGTGCAGGCTGACACCAAAGAGGCACTCAAGCTCTTTGGGGTTAACGAGAACAACAAAGAGGATGTAGATACCTTCATGGATTGGTTCTACTACCGATTCAAACCGGTCTACCTCACTTGGAAAACTCTCTTTGCTCGTGCTGTCGGTAAAGTCACCATTGAAGATGTCGATAAGATGCTTTTCATATCTGACAAACTTAAGATGGTAGATGATGCCGATTTCCACCGTGAGCAGTTAAATCCATACGACACCATGTCCTCACCGTTCCCAAGTGTTGAGTTCTTAACATTGAACCACGATGAAGTTCTACAGATTCGTGACAAGGTTATCAAACAACTCGGGAAGATTGATGCCGAGAAACACGACGCTAAAGTGAAATCAAATGGCGGTGGGTCAAAAGACGGCGGTGTACAAGACGTGGCTAGTATTGAGAACATGACCGCATCCGCTGAAACTCCTGAGATTGCTCGTAAGAAAAGAGAGCGTGAGAAAGACAAGGAATTTGAGGAAGCCAAGCGTGTCGCTAAGCGTGAAGAGCAAGACGACGCCCGTCGTCAGAAGAAAGAACAAGGCATGCTCTCCAAATTCATGTTTGGGGACAAAGAGAAAGAAGCCAAAGGCGAGCTTAGTTGGGGCGACAAACTTAATAAGAAGATTGGTAACTTCTTTGGTGTTGGTGGTGGAGATGGTGGTGGAGATGGTGGGGAAGGTGGCACGTATGACGCTTCTAATAAAACCCTTCGTCTATCGCAACAAGATATCACAGACATTACTAAGGTTACCTCTACTGAAGCGGCTGAACACTTGAGTCAAGCGGACTACAATAAACAGGCAGGCGCTATCGTTGACACCATTATCAACCGTGTGGTATCTAAAGGATATCCTGACACGGTTCGAGGAGTTATCAACCAAAGTCATCAGTTCAGTGCTATCAGCGGTAATAAAGGAGCGTACGGTTCTATTCAAAACATGCCAGACGGTGCAACCAAACCTAAAGCCCGTGCCTTTGTTCCAGGGTATCTAAAGGGATTGGTTGATGGTAGTATTAAGCCGGTTATTAACGGTGACCTTAACTACTTAAACCCAGCCCACTCAGGTCAAAAAGCATTACGTACCTGGGGTAAAATAATCATGGACCAAGCCAATAAGTCGGGTCAGATTTACGGTACTGGTAAGAGTCTTCATTACCACGGTACTTCAACTGAGATGATTAACAAGAAACCATACGGGTTTAAACTTGCAATGGGTGACAAAGTCTCAGCGCCAGTAGGTGGAGGTAAGAAGAACACTCAAAAGAACGGGATACTCGGTCAATCTGCTCAGTCCACAGGCGGTGGTAATGGCGGACGTGGTAATGGGGTTCCTCTTAATAAGGACACCAAAACCAAACCTAGCATGGCCCCAGGTCAAGGACCGATGGCTGTTAATTCAGGCACCAGCGCAGCACCAGGTGTTAACATGGATATGAAAGCGGTGACCTCTAAGAAGGATGCCGGTAGTACAGCAAAAGGTCCTACGACTTGGCAGAAGGTCAAGAACTTCAATAATGAATTGAGCAGCGCGTTAAGTGGCGCGCCAAGTGCTGCACCTGTAACTCTAAAAGATGGCAGCAAGGTCAACATGACCCAGCAACAAAAAGAAAGAGATGCCACAAGTGCTGAACCAAAACAAGCCCGTCCGGATGGTAACCTAGTTGCTCCTGAGATGACTAAGAGTGCCCGTCCTGCTAAAGCAGTAGCGTACGCCATGAAACGTGCTCGTGGTAAGTCGCTTGGCTTGTGCGCTAAGTATGTGCGTGAGGCATTACAACACGCAGGATACTCTGGCATGCAAGCGGGTAATGGGTGTCCTTCGGCGTATATGTACGCAACGACAGGTCATTTAGCGAAGAACGGATTTAAAGAGATACCTGCAAACGCCCCACCGCAATTAGGTGACGTTGGTGTGACAGCAGCACCGCGAGGTAAAGTTCACGGTCACATTGCTATCTACAACGGTAGTAAATGGGTATCAGACTTTGTCCACAACCATGCTAACCCTTACTCAGATAAGTCTCTTAAAGGGTGGTTGTTCCGTGACGCGCAGTTCTTAGACGGGGCACCCGTTGCATCGGATGATGGTAGTTTTGAAGCGTCTACGGCTACAGGTTCTATGGGTCGTCCAGCGTATAAAATGAAACTTGAGAAAGCTCGTGCTGACTTAGATGCTCGTAAAGCGAAGCGCCTAGAGATACAGGCAAAAGCTGAGACCAAGGCATTGAAATCCACTGAGGTTAAAATTGGATTTGAAGGCGGACGTGGACTACGTGAAATTGACTCTAAGCCTGATACTTCTGGAAACAGTGACATCAGTCGTAAACTTGGATTACCGCAGTTTGGTAAACTGGCTGAGTCTAGTCTTATCAACTACGATACTACGCCTACAGGTTACGTGCCAAAAGAGCGTGTGAGTACAGTAAAACAAGTTGAGGACAACGGTGCAATTGGGAACACGGTCAAAGCCAAACGCGATGCTGAAACCATCAGACTTGAACACGCTCAAGGTGAAGATGAGCGCTTAGCAGCCGCCAACAATGCACAAAAAGTAAGAGAAGAGGCTGAGAAACAAAACCAGGCTCAGCTTAAACGTCTTGAGAAAATGAAGACGGCTGAAGTAACTACCGCAACAGAGCAAAAGGTTATCCAAGAAAAGCAAATCAAAATTGCTGAAACCGACCACGGTATTTACAAGCAACAATTAGAAGTACAGATATCTATGGCCAAAGACATCAGACGGATGGCTGAAACCTTAGACCGGATGTACAGCAAACCAAGTAGTACTGGAGTTGTTAGTGCAGCACCTGATACACAAACATCAAACGAAACTGTGAAACCGATAGAACAAAATCGACATACACAGACAACCGCTGTCAACGAACCGGTATCAATGAAAATAAGATAGAGATACGATAGATAGGGCAAGCGCCCTATCTATTATGTCGACTATTTAATGATTAAGGATTTACTATGTCTAAGGCACCCCACATAGCTAGGAATGGGTCATCCCTTGAATTGGATAAGGATTGGGTACGTACCTCTTTTATGTTGTCCCACGTTCCAAACCGTCCTACGCAGGGCGTGATGTCTAAAGAAGACAAGAAATGGTTGTACTTTACCACAGCCTCTCAGAAGTTTGTCACTACTGGTCTTGGGGGTAACTTTGTTATTAACCCGCCACCAAAATATACAAGGTATGCTGATATACCAACCGGTCTTTGGGTAGACCACATTGTTAATGATAGAAACGTTAAAGAGAACCGACCTGCCCGAGATAGAAAATGGGCTGGAGGATTGGGTAGATACTATTCAGAATCCATTGACGACAACGCATACATGTTACACATGCGCTTTGGTGTCCCGCAGTACAAAGGTCTGGTCACCTTCTTTACAGGGTTTTACGACATCAGTGCGTCTCGCTTAGCTCGAGAGGGGACGGCAAGTATGGCTCACTTAGCTGGTCGATTGATTGGAACGGTTGTTGCCTTACCTTTCTTACCCGTGATTTTAGCATACAAAGCCGCAAAGCTGTTTCTATCCACTCCCTCAACCAAATATTACACCAGTAAACCTACTATGCCGCTTTACTGGAACCGTGTCAACATGATAGCAAACTCCATTGCAGTTAGTAAGGGTTTGTTTCCAAAAGGTAAGCTGCTCTTCGGTTTGGGTGAAGGTGGCGAGAACATGCACGCCAAACTCGGTCTTGAAACAGAAGAGATGACCATCGCCAACTACCGCGACCAATATGAACAACTTCGTAAAGTGGTTCCACATTGGTTCAACGGTAAGTCTTCAGGTGGGGTTGATATTCAAGCCGTCATAGGGGCACCGCAAGCAGTTGCCAACGCTACGCGTGCTCAGCTCACCAAGTTGATTGAAACGGCGAAAGACGCCGATGACATTCAACGCAAGTACGAAGACTACATGAATAAGTACGGGGCTGACCGTAGTATACGTTCTTCAACCATTGACAGTTACTTGAACGCCTATTTTGAATCCAAACTGGGTAACCCAGATTTGCAAGCACCGGATGCTTACGCGGATAATATCAATGACCGTCTTAGTAACTTAGATGAACTCATGGCATCAGGTTCAGTGGATGATGGGGGTTCTGATGTCTCCGAGGGTGCAGGTGGTAGTGCTGACGGTACTATTGAAGGTGCTGGTGGCGGTGGTGTCGATACATCAGCTGCTGACGAGATGGCTCGGGCGTATGCAGAGAACGACGGACTCATCTTTCCAGTATTGACCAAATCAGCGGTAGACGCCAACGGCAACTCCATGTATGAACGTACCCCTGTTAACATGCAAGACCCATTGCTGTTTGACTTACTAGAGAACAGAAGTTCAAATGACTTACAATGGCTTGTTCTAAAAGTAGATGCAATAGAGTCTGTGTCAGAATCTTTCTCTAACCAAACCGCAGAATCTGAAATTCAGAGTAAGATTAATGGGATGGCTTCGTCTAACCAAGCTGCGCGCTTTTCTCTCGCTGACTTCAATACAGGTTTTGGTGTGGTAGACGATATTATTAAAACAGTTAAGAACACCATCAGCGGAGTTGCTGCTGGTCTACAACTAGACGGCTTGGTGTCTTTAACTGGTGCTGGGTTTGTAGACATTCCTGAACGATGGGAATCCTCAAGTGCTGACTTTCCTTCCGCCAGCTATAACCTACAACTACGGGCACCTTATGGTAATCTCTTGTCGCAGTTCGTCAACATCGACGTGCCACTAGCGTGTTTGTTAGCAGCAGCCCTTCCAATCTCTCACGGTAACCAATCCTACGGTGCTCCGTTTCTTTGTGAGATGTATATTCAAGGTAAGAACGTGATTCGTTTAGGTATGATATCGTCACTCAGTATCACACGTGGAACAGGGAACTTGGGCTGGGCACCAGACGGCAGTGCCATTGGTGTTGACGTATCGTTTACTATTAAAGATTTGTCAACCGTAATGCATGCCCCTATTGACGTTTCTATGTCAAACCCTCTTGACCCGTTAGGTGGTCTACTCCCTCGTGATTCTTCTTTTCATGATTACTTAGCTGTCTTAGGGAACATGAGCGTTCACTCAATGACTACTAACACTGATAGAATTCGTATGTTGGTTGCCAACAAGAAAGCGATGTATCGTAACATGTTCACGCCGGGTCACGCTATCAGTGCTTTATATGATACCACGCCTGGTCGACTCTTACGTAGAATCAACGCAGAACAAGGAGAGGTTATTCCAACCCTTTTAAAACGATAGGCATAAAAAGAGAGGGTAGCCCTCTCTTTTTTTTTTATGCTAACTAAGTGCCATAGGTGTATACGGGTACTGTCTTTGTGCTAATCCCATAATGCCACTGGCGGGATATTTGCCTCCAATCATTGCCGCTTCGCGAGTGGTGTCAAGCATATAAAGAAGTTCTTTGGCATCCTTTGATACGTTAACCAAATAACGAGTACTGATACACTGTTTACCGTCTCGCTTCTCATACATCCAATCGGACTCTAACTGGTTACACAAACTAACCAACTTATTGGCTTCACTTAAAGTGGCGTGCTTAGTTTCGGTTGGATAACGGTAACTTGAGAGTATCTGACCCACCATTAAAGGATACATGCCACTTACTGCGGCAGCTCCATGACGAGACATGATGTCCTCTAGCATCGCAAGATTAGCCCCTTGCGCCGCCCCAAGGGTTGCCCCAAGTTCCACTTTCTTTTTGTCTTCAGGGTTTTTAATCGTATCAGTCAATGCCTTGGCTAAAGCAGGTATTCCTAAGAAGTTGGCTTTATCAACCAATCCTTTAATAATACCCAATTGTGGACCGATGTTTAAAAGCTTCCCAATTCCATCCATCCCTGAAATCTTACCGGCGACTGATAACAGGTCTTCTATAGAGTTCACATCTTTTGCTGCAACCACCGTTTCAACACCATCCATTATCAATTTAAGGTTGGGGTTAGCTTTGGCAATGTTACCAACGATGTCCATGGGGTTGCCCCCATTGAGTAAAGAGGTCGCAGCTGCGGTTGCTGTAGAACCGAATCCTGCAGAGGTAAGTAAGTCACCGACCATATTGGTTTTAAGACTGTTAATTAGACTCTTATCTCCATTTAAAACACTGGTGACCGCTTTGATGCCTTGTTCGTATTTACCGAACTGTTCACTAAACGACTTCATATCAGAGCTTAGTATTTTACCAAGTCCACCTAGCATACCACCATCACCGCCTAGTAAATCTAAGGATAAGCCTTGGATGCTGGTGCCACTGTTGATACTGTCTCTTACCGCACCTAAAGGGTCGGTGGGTGCACCCCCACCGTATACATCGGGGGTCGCAAGTGATTCATCTATACCCGACTCAAACGACGTCTTGGCTAATACCGGATTTAAATCCGCCATGTTAAATACTCCTATAAACACTAAAAAAAAAATAAGGGCGCAACGTCCCTTATTTTCATCGTTTTCTAATCGTCGTTGTTGTCGTCATCTTCATTGTCGTCCAGTTCATCATCTAACTGGTCGTCAGTGCCTTCTAAATCAATATGGTGATTGGTGACAATCCCGCGTTGGTCGGTGAAGGTTAAGGTGATTCTAACGTGACGTGGTCTTAACAATCTAAGACCTTTAGTAAATATTTTCCAAGAGATGGTAGGTTTACCCAGTTGCTTGAGTAAGTTACCACGCTCAGAACTACGGTCCTTTGAGTTTCTCGGTATCCCAAGAGCAGGGTCATCAAGATACTGATTTAAATAATGGTCGATGGTATTGTGGTTGATGTCCTTCTCTAAGAGAATGGTTCGGTACAACCGGGCTAGGGGATTGCGTGACTGAGTGATTTGTTTGTCCGAGTCTGCAACAATCTCTTTTAATGACCTACTCATTTTTGAACCCCGCAAGCTCTCCTATTGCAAAAGCTGGTTGGGCGATGACGTTAATGAAACCTTTTATCCGTCGAGTGTAATAATCCTGTAACTCAGGATAATCACTCAAGGCTTCTACCTCTCTTTTTAGTTTCATAAGCTTGCTCCTTATATTTTCTATTATGACATGGGGATAGTAAATCATTGTTTGCTCATTGGTTAAAAAAGCTTCTAATGACAGCTCCCGATGTTCGGTCAACACATTGTGTTGGTCTATCGTGAAATACGCTTTGTTCTTTACGGTATTAACTAGACTGTCAAGCCAATCAAGGTAATCTATCACGTCGTGAAAATTATTCTCAAGCTGTATGAACGGCGTAAGTTTAATTCTGTTACCTATAATTAATACCTCAGGAATGATGTCGGTGAGTTCGATGATGCTTTCTAGGGTGAAACTGTTGTGTACTCCCGACCCGTATTTCTCTTTGTAGTGGTAAACTCTTCGTCTATATAGTACAAGTTCTTGCCATAGACGTACGTCCATTGTAATCTCCTTTTGAGACATGGCATAAATATAGTATGTATTTACAATCTAATGGGATTTAGAAATGAATGACTTTAAACTGACCGCAAACCCGGATGCGCAAGTAGACGCAGAAATGGAAGCTGAGCAGTACGCCGAATACAACGACATGACAGATACTGAGGTGTTAAGACACACCCGTCAAATCAAGTTGAAGGTGGTTGACACTTTAATAAACGGTGGCATCTCAACTGACCCAAAAGACGTCAACTCGTTAATGAAAGTAATTGACAGTATTGACCGCACCGCGCAGGGTAATATCCGTAACGCTATCGACCAAGACAACAGCAACAACACCGCAGCTGCAATTGACATCATTGCCGCAATGCAACGTCAGGTGGGTAACGTTGACCCGTTCATGTTGACAGTACCAGCTACACAAGAACCGCGTGAAGTGGTTATTGAGAAACAACTGGTAGACCACGACTTTGTTGAAGGTGAACTTAGTCACGAACTTAAGGATTTACAGTACGACAGTTTTGTTGACAAGTTTGAATCGAAGTGACCTATTAGGCGCTGATGCGCCTTTTATGTCGACCTATTTAACAAACTAAAATCACTCACTTCCATCCAGTTGAGATTAACGAAGGGTCCGAAGGTAACTTTCAAGAACTCCCACGGGTCATCTTTCTCAGAGAGAACAGGTTCTGTATTGATGAGTTCTTCATGTGCCCCTTTCTTCTTACTGAGAGAGGGCCCCCATATGGCAATCTCCGGTACACTGATAAAATCGGTAGCCGTTTTAACCCCACCAAATTCACGCTCAATCCATCCTTGTATATCGTAGGTAATATAGTCCGTGAACTCACGCATCTGTAGGTTACTGAGTGAGGTTGAACTGGGTAGATAATTTGCTACTCGTACCGGTGTGTTCTCGCCCAAGGTTTCAGCCACCGCTAATTGTATTTGTTTGGCTTCCTCATCACTCAGATTGTAAGGAAACAAGTTGATAACCAAACAATAATCATCTAAACGACTGTTGGTTTGTGCCCTGTTGATAATCAGTTTTTTCAGCTCAGGGGCAAGGCGCTTTAAAACATTGGTAGGACGCGAGGTCGCCAGGGTAAACTTAGAACGGTTTTCGTACGCCTCGTTAAACTGCTCGGTTGTGATAACGTTTGAATAAGGTTCAAGCTCGTCTGAATCACGGGTGGTCCACCCTGCATGAAGGATGCGCGTGGCTTCTTCGGGGTCTATCTCAAAGAGCACCCCAGTGCGCGTATCTAAAAGGGCATCAATATCAATTAACATCAATGATTTCATTGTTTCTCAAGCTCCCGTAGAATATCACTGGCTTCACCAAGTGCAATATATAAATTATCAGTGAGTTCAGTTGAGGTATACCTAATCAGTGCACCTACCAGCAACCAAGGATTGGCAACAAGAACATTAACCCATTCGTCTTTCTCAAAGCTATCTTGATAGAAGGCGTCTGAGATGTAGTCTTGTTCTTCTGTGTGTAGACAAAAGGTTTCTGCTAACTCTGTGGCTAGGATATGGATGATGTCATCCGGAGTCGCTTTGTCTTCAAGCTCAATGGAATCTCCCACCAATTCTAGCACCATCCGTTGGGTGAGTTCGGTCAGAAAGGTTAAAGGATATGAGATGTCTTTGGTCGTCCCTATTAACTCACCACACATTTTACCAAGTCGTATCTCGTTATAAATCTTTGGGATGTGCGCCACTGTTGAGAAGGTGTATATCTTGGTCTGGTATCTAAAGTATTTGTGTAAGTCTAGTAACATATTAGGTCGAGTGATTTTATCTCGACAAGCCGCTTTAAACTCGTCTAGAAATATAGTCTCAATTACACGTACCGCTTGTATTACAGAGGTCATATCCAACTCCTTGTTTTATAAATTGTTATCTAAATGCATGGCCTTTAAAAAGGTTGAGAGGGTGTCTGAAGACTTAGCACGGGTGGGTAGTTCATCAACTTCAGACAGATTGGCAAAACCTTGTGAGGTGATGTTCTCGTGTACCATTCGACTGGCTTCGACGTCCCCGCCACGTACCTTTAATAATTCAATGATGGTGTTATCAAGACCTTGAGAATAAAGTACCAAGGTTTCAGGATAACTGATGCTGGCACCCTTATTCTTAGACGTGCCTGCAATCTGACCTGAGAGGTCGTCACGCTTAGCACCGGCAGCCTGTATAGAAATCTTATTGGTAATCATCTGAATCTGACGTCGGATAGGTAAATCAATGATAAGATATTTACGTGTCCCTGTATAACGTTTACCTGTTAACTCATCGGTTTGGGTGATTTTCTGGAAGAGTTTAACGCCCATCTCTTCTGCTACCTTTAAGTTGTTTTTCACTGTAACCGCCTTACCCGTCAGATTTGGAATGTTAATGAACAAGTATTCGCTACCAGATTCAATCTTCTTCATCCACTCATCAAACTGTCGGTCATTTAGGTTTGGGAAAATCTCATCTTTGTACATCTTTCCATTCACCCCAGATGTATCTAACTTGTTTACCCATTTGAGTATTAAAGCCTCAGCGGCTTTTCTGTTACCTATAGCCATAATAAACCTCTAAAATAAATTAAATGTACTCAGATGATAAACCCCACTGGTAAAAAATAAAGACAAAAAAAAAGAAGAATCGAAACTCTTCTTTTTTCTAACGCAACTTACTTCACTAGCGCCGCTTGCATCGCCGCTGCCATAGTGGTTTTCTTACCAGAAGGTTTTGGTTGACTGGTGCCCACTATCGTAACATTTTCACTTGTCAGTGTGAGGTTCTCACCGGCTTTAGGTTCAGGTAAGCTTTTTGCCGCTTTCGTTTCTTCTTTTACCGTCACTACATCAGCGGCGACCTTGCTACGCAGTTCTGCTGCTTGCTGTTCAAGTAGTTCCGCTTCTTTAGTGATAGCGTCAGCTTTAAGGCGAGCAATTTCGTCTGCTTCTTCTTGTGTGAGTCTTGCTTGTTCTTCAAGAAGTTTGTCGATGTTTTCTATTTCTGCAGTGAGTATTGCGCGCTGACTGTTCAAGTCACTAATATACTCAGCGCGTGCTTCATTGATTAGAGCGTCTTTACAACGGATGTCTGTGTTTAACATTTGACTAAAAATACCCATGGTTAGATTCCTTTTAAAAGTGAGGGTTAATATAAATAGGGTGCTACTCTGAGGGGTAAGGATGTCGATAGTGACCGAGTAGCCAAACCACTATCAACTGTCTGATTAAGTAGGTTGGTTCATTATAATGGTGTGTAACTCAATATATTTAACAACGGGTCATCATGGGTTAACAAAGACATGAGACGCCGCATCGTACACGAGTCCTGCCTTTTCTAAATACGCTTTGGTGGTATCGTTATACGGATTAACACCAATCCACGTTTGGACATCGGTGGTGTCCTCCCAATTCTCAAGACGTTTAACAATCACTAACTTACTACGGTCCGGGAAGAGCACCAACTTTATGTTTGTGGTGTACCGCCCCTTCACTTGATATTCATGTATATACGGTCTATCCGCACGAGCACGGTCAAGCCAATTAATACCATTCACCAAACGGTGTACCACTTCAACCATATCGTGTTGGTTGTCTGAAGTTTCTAGGTGTTCTTTATCGAGTAGCATGTTGTACCGCGGGGTGTACGCGGTGTCGCAGTCGCTACCAACCATCGAACCTTCAAGCACCGGTCCAACTATACAAATAGGACCGGACGCATCAGTTAAAGTAGGGTAGTCGTATTTAATGGCTTCATCAATTACCTCACCGCTACGTTCAATCAATTTCTCCCACGTGTCACGGTCCCCTAAGAAACGTGAGTATACAACCGTGCGTGGTTGATTTAACTTAATCGAGGTAACCTCAACGATGCGAACTCCTTGCTTATTCACAAAGAGTACCACGGTGTGTTGGGTGGCGTTGGCTACATCAAAGTAACTGGCGTGTTGATAGAGAGAGATGTAAGCGTCGCCAGTAGGTATGTTCCAGTTACGTTGGATGAGTCGCTGCGTGGCTGCCTCGGGAGCATTCTCTGTGATGGTTTTAATAAGCTCAAATTCACGGACCAATGTATAAGTACGGAATCCAAGATGCATGGATATGAAGGTGCGTACTAGACTTGCTTCGGTGTATGTCATTTTAACTAAAGTGTTCATAATAAATTCCTTATGGGGTTAGGGTACTCGAACGCGAGTGGGTTGTTAATCTAATTCATGTCGTAAGGTGGAGGTAAAATCACTAAGTTGTAAACCGGTGCTCTCTAGTAAAGTGAAGAAGGCATCTGGGGAACCTTGGTATCCCAAATAGCTACCTACGGAATCACCTGTCTTCAAATTGGTTGTTTTGACAACGACCAGTCTGTTGTTACTAGGGTCTTGTTTAAAAATGGTTGTAATGTGTTTGTTAAGAGCGGTCATCCTACGTATCTGATATTTGGTTTTATGCGAGTAGGGTAAGCACCAGTCAGCCTTTAGTATACCTTCAATCGCTTGATTGGTTGGTACCATTTGGAATCGGTTTAACAATACGTGACAATCTTCAGGTAACAAGGTTTCCGAACCTGTGCGTGCTAATGTACCTAAATGGTGTTCGATTACAAGGTTAGCGGTAAGCTTTAGATAACCGATGTATATCATGTTCGTATCCTTAATATTTTTGAGTAACGTTTAGTTCATAGGGGTCGATGTTGGCTGCTGCTAGATGTTTGTTTAATACCTTCTCATCGCCCACAAAACAGATGTTAATGTCGTAGACGGGTCCAAAACCTGCGTGCCCTGATTTGGTTATAATCAACCGGTTGCCTTCATCCATTATCAAGTAACTCGCGGTGTAGAAGTTATTGGTGTCGAGTGTGTGTACTACCTGACAATCATCTATATTAATTGCCCAGTCTTTACCAATGATTTCAATTTGTGCCCACAGTACGCTACTGCCGTAAAAGGCTTCTTTAACCGTATGGTTTGGAACAAAGCTTGCCTCGGCAGAAGTAACGAAGCGTGTCTGCCACTCTCTTAAGGTATGTTTATCTCCTCGGTGCATGATGGTCGCTGCAAATTTCATGAGTCATCCTCCACGTGATGTGTGAGTCCACTGTATAGTTCAAAGTCATTGATGTTCATTCCTTTGATGTATGTGTCAAAGACCTCCTTTTCTCCAACGTACGACATGTGTATATAGGCGGGGGTTTTATCAATTCCTGCAATCAGCAAGACCATCCTGTCTTTTTGACCATTGATGATAAGGTGAATGTGTACCCAGTGGTCATGCTCGAGCATGATGGGTACCAATTGCCCAATGGCGGTTTTGGGTGCAACTCGAATACCGGTCCACTTGTGTTGTATAAGTGCCTCGACCGTTTGGATATGATTATTCCCATTAACCGTGTTGCGTACGATTTTTGGGTCCATGAGTTGAATGTAGAAGGGTTTGATGTCATGCTTTAAAAAGTGCACTATCGCATGACGCTTGTTATCGTACTTAACTTTCGTGATAATTTCCATTGCTACTTCGCTCCGTAAACTTTCTTATACAATTGCTGAATGCGTTTTTGACTCCCCGTAAAAGAGTATTTCTCAGAGACACCCATACAAATAGAAAGGCGTTTCTTAATACTCTCAAGATTACTATTGACCTTTGAGAATACCATGGCATCCACATCACGCTCAAGCACTGTCAGCTTGTCGTTTAAGACGATTGAGATATACTCATCCCACCCGGTGGTATTGCCAATCAGTGGAAGTGTTTGACTAGTGCGTTGATTGATGTTCACTTTCTTTGAGTCTTTAGAGTAGATACCAAACACGTTTTCCGTGACGTCGGTTGCGTACTGCGTCTGTAAAACCAGGTCACTGTACTCCATGGCTTGCCGACCAACCCATTGTAGAATGAGTGCGTCATCGTTACGGTACAGTAAAGGTACCCGGTTCATTACTTCAATGAATGCGGCCATGGATACATTCGCTACCGCGTTTAAGGTGAGGTGACCTAGCATGTGTTCAGCGTAGGTGAGCGACGACGTTAGTGTCTTTTCAGAGTTTGGGTCGTCAACAACAATCTTCTTTAACACATCGGCGAACTTAACAGCAGCTTTAACGTGTTCGAGTGGTACTGTGGTACGCATGTAATAAAAACGGTCAGTGCGATTTTTAAACCAAAGCTTAATGAAGTGGTATAGCATTTGCTACTCCTAGGGGTTGAGGGTTTAAGAATATAAGTACCGCATCATTAGTATAGTGTATACCTGTTATATTTTAATAAACAAACAAAAAAAGGGACCGAAGTCCCTCTTTTCTTTTACGCTTAACTACAGGTCCGTTCGAATTGTTTTGGGGTGAGTGCAGGATTATAACAATCGGTTAATGGATTGTACTTAGGGTCCAACGCTTTTCTTTCTTTCACGTATTTGCGTAATTCGCTGTTAGGGGCGTTTAGTACAAAGTCGTTATAAAACTCGAGTAGACTTTCAGGTAGCTCAGTCCCTTTGTCTGAGAGTGTGGCGATACGTGCTGCCTCTTTAGGTCCGATAAGATTTTGCGAGGGAGCAGCGAGTGTTACTTGACCGAATGATAAAACGCCTGCTAAAAGCAAAGTAAGTTTAATTGATTTCATGATTGTATTCCTTATTGATTAGATTCTATTGGTTTGGATTAGCGTGAACAGTTGACACCGATGGCACTGATGCCCCATGAGCCACCTGCGTAAACCCCGTGGCAGTAAACGGTGATGTTATCGTTTTTCTCAAGGTCGTATGTCGGTACTTCTACAAAGGTCCTACCTAGTGCCACCCCGTTGGTATATACTTGGGCGATTTGTCCGCTGATGATTAACTTACGCTGACCGAACTTAGCTTCAGTTTCACGTGGGTATTTGGTCATATGGTTTGCTAGGTCGCTACCCCACACTCTAAGAGGTGGTAGGGTTGCAGGGTCTACGTCTGCTGGAGCATCGTTACGTAGATAGCCCACCATTTCTTGCTCTTCGTATTCAACGACCTCTACAGCATCTGGTAGCGCTTCTGCAATAGCGGTGTCATGTGCGTAGTGGTTTTCTTTGAGTTGTTCTGCACGAATATTCTGTTTGACTTCATCAATACAAACACCGTATTCGTCTTCTTCGCAGAGTAAGATACCATCATCGTCAAACTCAAAACCCGCAGCACTTACTTCTTCAGGTTCTTCAGCTGCTTCGCTGAGGGGGACTTCAGGGTTTTGTAAAATAACGGCAGGAGCAACGATGTCTTTGTTGGCTAGGGTTTCTGTTTCTGTTTTTATCTCTGATTGGCAACCGATTAGTAACATTGAAGTTGCAAGGGTAGTCATTAATAAACTTTTCATTAGGGGTATCCTTTTAATAGTAAGTTTTGTGAGTGTACAGTTATTGGGTAGGTACTCGCCATTTGTGTAGTGCCTTGTAAGCGCCTGGCGTTAAAACGGCTTTGTATTTCTTTGCCATGTCACGTACATGCTTTTCTTTAGCAGCGTTATAAGCACGTGATGCTTGTAGTGCATTTGGGAATGAACCTAGGTAGATATTTTTATCTTGGATGCGGACATACGTTTTATACATCCCATTAAGTCGACCCTGTTTGTCTCTTGCTTCGCTGACACCTTTTGGGAGTCTACTCTCTTTTTCAGCAGGGCTGTTATTAATGAGTATTTTGTGAATGTACACAGGAACCAGGGTAGTGGTCTCTGGCTGGAAAATTGTTGTGGTAGGGTCTAACAAATCAAACGCCACCCTCATGTCCTCTGTGATGTCACCCAATGACTTAATGTACCAGTCAGCAAAGGTTTGAAAGTTCCACCATTCTTTACAAACGTCGGTTGCGGTATTACCGTCGCCATACACCCGTGCTAACATCCCTCGCCACACGATATAAATTTTGTTGCGCTTACCCTTGACGTAACACTCGTGTTCACCCACACCCAAATACCCTCTACCCTCCACAGTGGGAAAGTAGGGGTCACTCACGTTTCCTATCCGCGCGCGGGTCGCGGTGATGGTTTGAACGGGTTCTGGATTATTAACAAAACTTACTTCTACGTGGGTGGAGTTTTTTATGCCCACTATCTTAAAATCACCCGTCATCTTTGAAGGTAGGATATCACCCACCTTTAATACTTTAGCGTCTGATTTGTACATCTGTGTCTCCTTAAAAGCCTGGGGTTGTCTTGTAATCTAGAACGATTACTTCTGGTATTTGTTAAGCAATCTCTCGGCACTAGGTTGTCAAGGTAAAACCTTTTGGTAGACCAAGACCTAAATAATATTTGACAGTATCCTCACGTGTGATATGCATACTCATCATCAACGAGAAGAACTCAGTAGCTAAGCCACTAAATCCTAAGTATGGGTTCCCCCATGTGTCATCACCAAGGTTCTTGCTTTTGATGATAACCAGCTTTGAGCTTAGAGTCTTGATTAGATACACCGCATGGGTTTTCTCTATAGAGTCTATTTTAAAGTATTGGGTGCCGATGACCGCATGGTCTGCAAACTTGTCGTAAATCTTAGGGTCGTCATTATCTTTAACGCACCAGGTTACATTAATTATAGATTCTATCGCAGGTGGAATATATCTAAAATCGAACAAGCCTGTGCCGATGAAGTCTACCCCTTCTTGGTCGTTTTCTACCCTGCGCAGAAAAGTCATAACGTTGTCACTGGTTTCAATCTTTAACTCTTTAATAATTTTCATACAACGTGTCCTTTTAACATTAGCGTGATATTCATTATTGTAGTATGTATCTGAGATAATTTTGTTCCGGTCTACCCGGCATAAAGAGAGGAGCGAGCGCTCCTCAAGCTTTATGGGTTACTGACGCTAACGACACATACGCATGACAGCTGGAACCACGTGGGTCGTAATAGAACTCACCCACGCATCGTCCTCATCATCGTTATTGAGGTACTGACAAACCTCAGTGGTGTCTTGACCTGAAGTACTTAGATGGTAACGCATCAAGCAATTGAGTGTTTCTTTCTCAGTAGACTTGGTGTGCCATGGCCCGTCTTCAGCAAGCTTTTGGTCAATCCAATCGCAAACGTCAGCGGAGGTCTGTGCAACCTCCTGTTTGATTTTCTCGGTAAGTAAACCTGAGTGCATTTTAAAACTCCCTCTTAAAAAGAGGTACACCTACTTAGCGGATAATTTCTTTTTCTCCTCAGCGGTGTACCAGTACGGGACGTAGGTTCCCTGACGCATGTACAGTAAATCCATGGTCGATAAGAACGGTACAGGATTGGTGTATTGGTCAAACGTCCAATAGCCCCGGGTGGCTAACAGTTTATCCCAATCGTGACCCATCTTAGTTAAGTCCTCGTACAATGTTTTAGGGTCGCACCACAAACCTTCCGGTAAGAAGTGCCACAGTTGTTTGATTTGAAGTAAGTCTGCAGTAATGCGGGTTGCGGTACGAAGTAAAGGGTCACCTTTTAGTTTCTTACGAACCGTGGTGCGTGATAGAGCAACATCCGGTCTAAGTTCTAAATAGTAGTTACGGTCGTTACCGCCAATACCAAACTTATCTTTCTTGAAATGGTAAAACTCAGTGAGGGACTCAAGTATCCCCTCAGTCTGAGATAGGAGTACATCAAAAGGGTAGCCACTGATGCCGGACTTACCCCGTAGGTTCATACAAGTAATCATCTGTAAATCAGACCCACCATTAGACTGGTTGTCATCTGAGTCACGTGGGAACTCAGCCGCCTTTGTCGTTTTATTAAGCAGTGGTTTCATTGAGAATAAGAACCATAAGTTGTGTACAAGGAAATTGAACTTCTCAGGTACGTTCTTAAGTTTTAAGTCGTTCTTTAAATAAGACAACTGTTTACGTGGTGGGGCATGTGGGTCTAACTGATGTTGTTTACCCAAGTGTGCGGTCATGATGAAGTATAAACCATTCGCTGTAGTAATCTTAGGCAACTCAAGCATCATTTGGTTCTTTGCCATATTATCACGTAAGCCTTCGATGTTACGCACGCTGGTACCAATGTCACCCTTGGCTTGTAGTTCTGTCATAGAACCACTTGAGAACATAGAGAGTGAATCAATAAAAGCAATAGAGGGTGCTAGGATACGAAGCGGTTTACCGGTGCTGTCTAAGAACGGTGTGTCGTGATAATCAGCTTTTAGACGACCACGGGTTTGACCGTATTCTTTGAATTCTGAGAAGAACTTACTGCCATCCGGATACTCAGAGATGTCTGTAAAGGCATGTCGTTTAACGCTGGTGTCATCTAAATAATCATCTGCTGCAATCTCTTCATCAGTGTAGATAAGAGCAGGTGCTGATTGATGAGCAACCCCTGTAATGCGGTCAGCAGGTAGTGTCCCTTCTGTATCATATGTGGTCGCCTCAGCGACGTTATAACGCTCAAGCATCGTTAGTAACATACGAAGTGCATTGCCTGTTTTTGCTGAGTTGGGTTCACCAGTAATCCCTGTAGTATGATGTAATCCGCCATTGACAATCGTTTCACCTTTAGCACCCAACACAGGTTTACCTGTTGGGATATCAAACAAACAGCCCAAATTAAATGAAGGTCGCATGGTCGCAGTTTTATTAACTTTTTTAGTAAACATCTTGTAGTTCTCCAGCCGGGTTATGTGTGATACGGAATGCACGAATACATCCTTACAGATTATAAAGAATCCTTGTTTTATTTTAATGTCACTCAACTGATTATATTGATTTACTTAGGAAACCTATGAAAACCCTAGACTCGCGAGAAAGCCTTTTCCAGTTTTACAAAGAGTGTGATGAGCGACAGTGGCAACAACACATAGAGGCACTCACGGTACCAAGACACGCTGTCACGAAACCTTTGTACCATATGTCCTTTACGAAAGTTGCTGATGGACTGTGGTCGCCACGCGACCCCGTTTCAGGTGAGGCTGCCAGTGAAGCCCATCCCATTTACGGGGAGATGTTACCAAACCGCATCTCAACCTCAACTTCTTTAGAGGGCTGTTGGGCGGGTATATTCTGTTACCTACCTAAAGACTCAAGTGTTGGTAGCGAGATAACCGCTTATATCTATGAAGCCAAACCTGAACGCGGATGTCGCATATTAACCCCGCAAGTACTCAGCGAACATTACCTAATACAAGATGCCCATCTTACCGATGAGTACTGTTTGTTGGGTGATGTAAAGATGCGCCTGGTTCGTAAAGTAACCATCAAGAACACACTGTCTGCTCCAATATCAAAATGGGTTAAGAGTAACCCATTTAATCAAAAAAGGTATGGCAACCTACATTACCCACCGTTCGTACTACTAAACGAAGAACCCATCAAACCGGAGACCACCATGTCTACTATTACGCTTACCTTTAGTAACGAGGCGTTACAAAACCAGTTGTCGTTAGAAGCAGCTACCAACCCATTAGGTCTATTAGCAGAAGGGATGACCACCAAGTTTAGTGTACTACTCACTCAACTAAACAATCTGAATACAGGTTTTATTAATACAGGTCGTCCTGAATTTAAGTTCGCAATGAAGCCGCGTAAGCTACGTAAGATTACCGACAAGAACAACTACATGCAGCTCATGAATTATGGGGTTGGTGTTCCGCCAGGTTTTATAGGTCCTATGGTGCCATACATGGGTTTACTCATTGAAACCTTAAACCTTTATAAGAACTTGAGAAACGATATCACGCGACCTGTTGCCCGCGAGATTGGTTTGATATTGGCAAATCCAGACAAACTACGTAATTCAACCGTCACCCCGTTGAGTCGCATCGACTTTCATGAAAAACCTAATGAAGCATTTGCCAAGCGTGTTGCCACGTACTACAACCCTAAGAGTACCCGAGACGAGATTGCTTACTCACGTCTGTTCAACGATAACGCTGAATTCTTAAAAGCGGGAGAACTTGTGGTCTCTATTGAGGACATGATGAACCGCGTGAACGACGAGGCGTTAGGTGTCTTAGACGATGTAAACGAGATATCAGGGTTGACTGACAAACTAGCCATTCGTATTATGCAGGACAAAGAGACATATAGTATCAATGCCTCAATTGCCAATGAGCTTGCTATCATCATTAGTAAAACGGCAAACTGTGTCAGTTTCATGAGTACCCTTTTAGTGATGGGTGAAGAGGCTGTTGGTATTATCGACAACTTGGCTAAGAAAATAAACTAGGAGCGTGACATGGAAGATTTATTTGGGCACCGCATTCGTCCCATCATGCCAAAAACAAAAGCGGTAGAAGACCATATCTATAACCCTCAACCTTCAGACTCTGACGATTACAGAGGTATTAAAGATACCGACTTTAGTCTTGAGTGTTTTTCTGTTGGCCTTGAAGAACGGGGGTATCTTAAAAGTGGAACCAATCGTTTAAACGTCATGGGTGACGGCATTCCTAAGATTGACCCGTATACCTACGAGTCTATTGGTAACAGTTGTCGTCGCGTTCGTCTACCCGGTCAAGACGAAATACAGGAACTTATTGAACTGACCGGCGAACAGTTTGCTGCTATCAGTTGCCGAGTACCAGAGGAATACCAAAGTATCACCTATGACGCTTTTAAATTGTTAAGTGTCGCAATCTCAAGCGTGGCTACCTTAAGTGACCGCGTCATGGCTGAAACCTTAGAAGCTATCGCTGAGGTTTGTTCAACTGAGTTTGATGCTGCGGTTGCTGTTAAGAACCTGTTAGACATTAATGAGACGCTTGAGTCGGTGTGTGACGCTGTGTTAGTTGATGGTAGAAACCAAGGTACAGGTTGCTACCCTATTGGTAGTCGCAGTAACGAGGCTCAACTACAGATGGTGCAAGAGGATTTTGAAGCCTCAATGCAACTCTTAAAAGAGACTCTACCGCGCATAGGAGATATTGAAAAAGACATTTTGAACATCACTTGTCACACACAAAACATCATCGCGCATTGCATGCGCATTGAAGGTGACTATGACCAGTTCAGCATTGAAGGTCGCCCTACTCGCGGTAAACTTGCTCGCTTTGCACGGGACATTGAAAAGGTACTTGTAGTGTTAGATACATTCTTGTATACCCTTTTATATACTTGTGAATTTACCAACGCCATTTACGGTATTAAGAATCGCATGGCATAAATAAGCAGAGGGTCATCTGACCCTCTGCCTATGCCCTATTTTTCTAATATGAGTTTTGCGCGCTTTCTTTACAGGTCTTGGTAAAACCACTAATGAGTAAGACATCTTGGACGTCACGTATCATCTCATCACGTCCATAGTTCATCCACTTAGGTGCCAACTTAACAACAGCTGGACTGAATCGCTCCACAAGAGATATCCTGTCCTGTCTGTCTGAAAATTCATCAATGCTGCGTACACATTTGCTCAACTCTGATGTAAGGTTGACGCGTTTCCAACACCCATTAGCGACCACTGTTGCGTCTAGTAGGGCTGGGTCTTCAACGAGTTGAAATGTCTCATTGAAAGAATCAATGGACATCTCTTGCATGATGCCTTCTTTAACAAGAGCGGCGTATAGGGTTGTAAGAAACATTAACCGCTTACCGTATCTGGCATTTGCAGGAGAGAATACGCCAAAGACCAACAACACTAAGGCAACACAGAATCGTAACAATAACTCCAATAGTTTCATGGGTAGTCTCTACAGGTTAGGTAGGAGTATCTCATTTGAATACGGGGCACACCAAAGTCCAACACCATCGTCGGTCTTTATGTGTACGAAGTAATTGAAATAAGAACTCCCGGATAAGTTAAGGTAAAGCGTGACTTCAGGGTTCATTGTCTTGAACTTATTGAAACCAAGCTTGCTAGGTATATCAACTCCAAAGGTTAACACTAATGGATGCGCGGGATAACCGGGTACTGTAACCGGTACAGTGATAGAGTTTTCTATCTCCGGTTTCATTTTGTTAATCAGTACGTCATCACTCTTGCCCTTTGGTATTTTATCGTACATATAATCGGTGATGTCAATTGGGAGTAAGTCGTAACCACCGACCTTACCTTCAATTGCCACGAGTACTTCTTTTATGTAATCAAACTCGGAGAATATCTTAAATGACAATCGTGCCTGGTTAACGACGTTAAAGATATTCGCTTTGTTTGGCAAGGAGACGGTATTTAAATCATCGTTAAAGATGAGATAGCGACCATCAGGATACCTCTCTAAATGTTGATAGTTATCAACGTTCTTCATTGTATCCAAGCGGGTCTTAAAAACCCCAGTATAGTTTCTGGCGTTGACCACGTAGTTTTGCAATCCTTCTATGACCGGCTCAGGTTCGTTAAGTTTGACCACGGACAAAAGTAAGTCGGTTACCCGTTTACAGATAACCTGTTCTTTCTTAGCCTCGCTGCCAGCATAAGGTAGGTTACTTTGGTAATACAAGTTGTCGGATTCCGTCAAAAGTTGCGGGTTAAAGAACAACCGGTTTTCAGTGAATAAAGGATTAAGAGTAGTGTCGCCCCAATAGTCGTCGACGTTCTTGATGATGATGTTACCTGAATCAATATCCGGTCGATTACGTATTGCCCAAGCCCCGGAGGAGGCAAGTTCATCGGCGATGTCGTTTCCTTTATCGCCGCTGTGTCCTTTGACTTTTAAAATCTTAAGACTCGATGCATTCGGTAGATGTGCTTTGATTTTGTCATGGGCGGTGTTTAACATCAACCACTGTTCTTTGTTAGCCACCGGTTTACCCGTGCTACCTGTCCAGTTGCGCGCAAGCCAACCTTTCATGTATTGACTGAGTCCTTTGATGGTGTATTCAGAGTCTGACTGGATAGTCAAACTGTGTATCGGGTAGACCGTTGCAAGTTCGAATGCATTAAGAAGGGCGACCAGCTCTGCAATGTTGCTAGTTGTGGGTGAACCCAGGCCACTAAAGAAATCAACGTAAGTGAGTACATTGGCTTTAGACTCACCGGCACCGATTTTACCTTTAGCGTAGCCTTTATGTGTCGGGGTGCAACCTTTGCATCCTGAGTTTGAGGTGGTGGGTTTTTTGGTATACCAATAGCCGTGTACACCCCAACCACCAATTTTATCACCGCCGTTATCACAACCGCCATCGGTATACAACACTAAGTGTACCTCAGGAAACTCTTCTGATTTCTTTAATCCCTCTTCAATGCTAGCGCGAACCTTCGCTCTGTTAATATCGTTTAAAATAGGATGATGCATGGGTTACGCTCCATAAATGTATTTGTAGTACATATACAAAAGAGAAGCTGTAATTATTCACAACCCTTTAGATATTCAGCATAACTTACGTAAATGCGTTTGCGTACTTCGACGGTTCGTTCTTGATGAGCTTTGATGTGTTGGTATAAGATGAAATTGAGTTGGTCTTTTGAGACGGTGTCCATAACCTCTTTTGGGGGCAGCTCCGGTAGTTCGGGTAGTACTGGTAGGCGGTACTGTGGACACATAACCACTTCAGGTTCAACGGTATGTACACTCAGTGGTTTTGTGAGAGGGTTGCGACGGTAAATACCCGCATCTATTAGTACCGATTTACTATTGTCAAGTTTCTCACTACCCTCGTTAAGAGAGGCGATGAGTGCCTCTCGGGTCTCTTTATTGTTTGTATCTAACCCGTTCTCAGCTGGGTTTACTGGGGCTTTATAAACCACCAAGCCAACAAAGATAGAAATGATGAGGACAAAAAAGACAAGCTTAATTATCCCCACCGTGGTTAGTCGGGGTTGAGGTGTTTCTGTCATGTTCTACTCCTAAACGTTGTGACGCAAGATTGATGTCTTGCTCAATTGCGCGGACTTCAGCTGCCCATTTGTTATAGTCTTCTAGTATTTCTTCAGGCCCGATTTCGGCCTTAGTCATACCAAAGGAGCTAACAAGAGTGCGATTGCGTTTGCTTAATTCCTCAATTTCATTTCTTAAGGTAACCACACGAGCCTCGTGTTCTTTAACCTCGAGTACAAGACTTCTGTATTGGTCGGTCCTCACCGTGGTTTGTTCTGCCATATAAATAAAAAGTAAGGAGAGGATTACGTTAGAACCTACCAGTATGATGTAATGCTTGTTCAGCATTAAAAACTGCCATATGTTAATCTTTCCCCATACTACTACCCACAGGAAGTTGAAGACCTTCGCTACTAATGAAGGGGTCATCGGTGTTAAACTCCTGAATATTATGTTTACTACTTTTTAACGTGACACATAGGTGGACTTATGAATATCATCCAAGGGTTTATTAAAATACCCGTGCTTGCAGATAACATCCCGCAAGCGATTGCGCCATTTGGTGAACTCTCACCAATCTCAACCACGTTCACACGTGACATGAGAAATTTTGCTTTACCTACAGAGTACCCTGCTGTAGAGTTCGTATCTTTTAAAACAGTGGACATCAACAGTAATCCACTCGTGGTGTCCCCGGTTATATCAAGATTGTGTATCGCGGTTGGTTCTTGGGTTTTCACTCAGTCACAAGATAAGCAAATACCAACCAACAATCAAAAGACCAGCTTTATACAATCAATCACTTCCGAGTTTGCAACCGTTATTAACAGCTACGGTCTAGCCGCACCTATCCAAGCAGTTGAGGTAGGTAACATTTATGACACCACAACGCCAGGGATTAGGTTCCCTGATTACGTGGCCTTCAAGTTTAATGATGACGTTAAACCATACACCATTAAGCTTTGGTTTAGTGATGAGAAGTTTCAGGTACAGTACAACAACTATGAAATAGTAGTCCTACCACCAGTTGGCGCTATTGACAGTTTAAACGGTACCACCGGTCAAGTTAGCACACTACTAACAACACTCACTAAAACCCAAATCATCAACCAAATAAACGTTGTGACCAAAAACAACCCAGCGACTACCATTTATCCAATTCGTTTGCGTTGGCATAACCCTGTTAATAATACCTCAACCCTTGAGACGGAATGGTTGGCTGTCATTTATGGTAAAGCGGGTATTGACAACGATGCGGTTAAAGATGCTATTCGTACGTACATCTCAAACAACAGTACCAATACTAATTGGACAAGTATTTATCCTGACTTGTACGCTGAGTCTGAGTTCGTTATTGTACCGTTTTGGGACCAACTCTCAACCCCTGATAATGGTTATGACGAAGGACTGTACCGGACCGCTATCACTCTAAATAACTTAAAACGCATTGAAACTCAAAAGATACCAACCTCGTATAACACGGTTACTGATTTTGAAGATTACAAAAAAAATAACCTTGTGGTTGCCAGCTCAAGCTACCGTGCAATAATGTTTTATAGTTTAGGGAATCCAAATAACAGTGGGGGGATTTTTAATCTATTGCATGTCTTCCCAGATTACATGGATATCTCAACCTCGAGTGCGGACTTTAGTCGCCTTAAGCTTAAGACTCAAAACTTCATCATCATGCTAACAGAGGCGCTTCATAAAGCCCGTGAGTACAACCAGAATAAAGGCGTACCAAGTGGGTACAGTATGTCTATTAAAGGTAACCGCGAGTATCTGGGTTTTGATTATGAAGGGTTTACCTATTACGTGCAAACCCGTCTCGGGTACCTAAAGAATAACTAAGGAGTAAACTGTGGCTAACATGACGCCCCCTTTACACGCTCAAGGTCGATACGTTACCAAGTCACCTTGGGAGCTACCGGCTACCCTCATCTTTGAATGTATCGCTATCCGTACTTTTGAAGATGTTTATAAACTCGGAATAGATGTTTACGACACCTACTATGTCCCGATGGGCTTGGTGAACTCGCCGACGTTTAATTTCTCTGATGAGAAAACGGCGAAGGCAAATATCATCACACTCAGAGGGTCAGATGGGTCTATTGTCTACATACCCGATACATATATTCTCTCATACCCGAACGCGGGTACCGTCAAGTATCAACATGTTATACTCAGTGTCTCTTTAGGTGCCATGCCGGAGTACCTAGACCTAGCGCCACTCTCACGTGCGATTGAGAACATGGTGAGTGCACGTGTTGGAGCAACCGTTACTGTAAAAGAAGTGGTGGCACCTACCAATGACCAACCAACCAAAGAGAACCATGAAATACTAGAGGCGGCTCGCCTGGGTTCTATCACAATGTATGAGAACGATTACACCCGCCTTAAGAAAGAAGAAGCTAAGAGTGCTTTACTACAAAGTAAACTCACCTCAACCCTTGCCATCTTACGAGCGAACAACCTACTACCCACCTAATTGACCTGGAGAACGATTGATGACAACCATTACCGTAAACCAAGCGTCTGAATACACCGTCATGCGCGACTCGAACCGATTGAGTCAACGTAAGATTAACTACGCAGACCTAGTACTGTATGTTCAACTAAAGAGTCTTGACTGTTTGGCTGAATGTAATGCGATTGCCAATATTGAAGAGTGGTCACTCAACGTCAAAAACGATGAAGTGGGTGACAAAGTAGCACTTAGCATCATGGCTGAAAATGACATGACCCACACCCTCGTCACTTGGGTTGAAACCGGCGAGGCTATCAAACCCTCAGTGGTCGAAACGCCGCTGTCTAAAGACGCTTACATGCAGCTCAAAGAGCTTGGGGTTCGCGGTTACAAATACCGTCAACACCGTTTTGACATTCCCTACACCAAGAACGCATGGCTTGCTGATGTGTTTCAAAACCATGTGGGCGAAGACCATCCTTGGATTCGACTCACCTTGGCTGCTCAAGAAACGGACATGGAGATGCCTGTCGTCCCTTTTCCTGTAGATGCATATGTCTTTGAGTATGACCCTGAGAACACACCTGAAGAAGAACAAGTCATTCGTGATTTGTGGAATAGGAAATGGATGTGTATTGGTAAAAGCTAATTAAAGACAAAAAAAAAGAGGAGCCGTCAGGTTCCTCTTTTTATGTCTATATTAAACCTACTTGTATTAACAACCCATGTAAGCGGTCAATCAGTTCTTTACTAACTACATGGTCGGTGTTTCTATTCACCACCCAATTGTTACCCTTCTTCAGTAGGACGCGATGTGTACCTGTACATATGCGGTAATATCCGTTGTTAGTGTAAGTAACTAAATAACCATCTTCATATCCAAATAATAATTCATTACTGTTAAACTCGTCACGCACGTATCCGGGTCCAGATGGCGGATAGGTACTATTGATAGTAGTGATAATTAGATGGTTTATAGCGGGTTTTAAGACTTCGAGGGAAACGGTAAGTTTCATTATAAGTCCACGTATTATTGGATTTATTAATACTCTAGCGTCGCCACTACCACCAGATATCAACACACCTCGGTAGTTAACACTATACAGTTCGTCATCAATGTAGATACCTTCAGGTTGAACTTTTACATCAACATCCGGTGCAAGGTCTAGCGAATTACGTAAAGTTTCGATTGTAGATTTCATGACTTCTCTCCTAGAGGGGGGGGGGATGATAGTTTAAAATGATTAGTACTAGATTCATTAAAGTAGTATGTATCTGAAAAGATTTTGTTATGCAAATAGTCGACATAAGAGGAGAGTCCCTGGACTCTCCAAATATGCACGCTAAGCGACGTCTTCTATTTCAGCAGGCTCAACCCATGGGCGCATCTTAGAGGAGATGGTGGCATGTCTGTTGAACTTATCAGGCATGGTTAATAGGTTAGTGTCGTCGAGCACTGTAACCTCAGCAGAACTAAACACTCCATGACCCGTTAGATAATGACTAATCATAAACATCTGACTACACTGTTTGGACTCCACAAAGTTCTTTACAAACTCCATGATGTTGACACGGTGCTTCTCATCTAGGGATGGTGCCAACTCGTCTAGGAACAATGGGTAGTCATGTAGCCCAAGATAAGCCATCGTCACGAGTTTAAATGCAAAGTCTACGATTCCCTTTTGGGCAGCACTTGATTTAGCAATGTCGGGGTTTGCCACATCGGTTGCACTAAAGTAGATAGGGAATTTGTAGGTGAGTTTGTCAGACTCAACCGGACAAGGTAGAATTTGCATCTCGTACGTCCACACTGCATTGATAACTTTGTTTAACTGTTCTACAAACTGCTCAATGAATAACTTCGATTGCTTAGCAATCAAACCGTCAGTGGGGTTTAATTCCTTGATGATAGCCTTTAAAACATCACGACGTGTTACCGCCTCAAGTTTTTGTTCCTCAAGCTGAGCGAGCGTTTGACGCGACCCGCGGATGGCTTGAAGACGTTGGTCTGAGTTGGCAAGCGTTAGGTTAAGCTTTGATATCATCTGACGAAGCTCTTTTTGTACGCTGTCCTCAAGGTACTTATCTTTGAGTTCACGGTGACGACGGTTGAGCTGTACAAGCCGTTCATACCCTTTCATAATCTCATCGTGACTGACAAGACTTGCTTCAATCTCTTGGAGCTGCGCTTTTAGTCGTTTTTGGGTTTCAACGTTTTGTTCAATCTCTTCGGTCACTTCGTTCAATCGGGTTTGTGTATAATTAACTTCAGAGGACACGACCGCTTTGAGTTTGTCTTTTACACCGTCTAAACGGGTGACTTCACGGGTCAGACTTAAACATTTAAGATGTACCTTTAAGTCACGCTCCCAGTTATCTAGTACCTCAAGCAGTTTGGTTGGGGCATTGTGTTTTAAGTCAATCGCTTTCATATCGAGCCACATGGGTTCTAAAGAAGGCGCGTCCTCCATAAGTCTAAGCAAGGAGCGATACTCCTCAGTATAAACCCTTGCCTGATTTAGATACTCGTGCTGTTCTTCAAGCAATCCTTTTAACTCATCCATCTCAGCCACTTTAACTTCTACGGCGGCTCTCATACTCGCAACCAGTTTGGGGTCTACCCCGGGTTTAAAGACGGTAGCACATTCAGGACAATGAACCTCTTCGGTTTCAACCATGCGCCCAATACTAATTCGGTAACGCTCGACATTATTACCGATACTATTGATTTTTTGACGTAAGGTTTCTATAGTAGAGTTGACTTCATTCACTTTGTCGCGGGTGAATATTTGTTCTGAGTTGTCTGAAAGCTCAGTGACTTTATGTATCAAGGTATTCTTAATAGCGTCTGTTGCCCCGTATAGCGGTTCGGGGTTTGTAATGTTTGGGTAATGACGAATGCTCGCTTGTAATTCTTGACGCTGAGTAATGTACTTGAGGGCTTCGGCTTCAATATCGTCTAGGTCTTTGTGTTCTGACATCTCAACGGTTTTAATAGCTTCGTTAATCTTAGCCCACTCTTTGACGAGTGTCTCTTTACGACTGATAAGAGTCTCAAGTTGACTTGAGATATGGTGACGGTAGCCGCTTAATCTATCCCTGTCGTAAATGCCGTCTAACGGCTTTGTAAACTTAAGTGATACAATGTGCTCAGAAAGAGATTGACACTCAGCTGTGAGTCGTGTGAGAGCATCTAGACTGTCTTGTGGGTTGCCTTCACTTAAGGTCTTGTGTTCAAGTAACGTCAATACCGTTCCTTCAAGCTCTTTACAGTAATCTGCAAGTTGTTCAAGTTCTTCTGGTGATACTACGTCAGAAGACTCTTTTGCCAATCGGGCATCAATGTGTTTAACAATTGCCTCTGAATCCCGGTGTAGACTTTTGATGTGTTTAAACAGACCAATAGCATAATCCATATTGGTTCCGGACAAACGTGTTAACCAATTGCGTCTCTCAACAGGTGAGAATAAATGGAAACGAGTTTGGTCAGTCAACACTTCAATAAGTGACTGGTCCAAGTTGAAGTGTTCTAATACCAACATCTTTTGTACCGCAGCGGTTCCACCGTCATTTAATTCTATTGAGTTTAGTTTAAAGGAATGACGAGAGCTGATAGAAATATCAGAGTGTAATTCATAGTGTTGATTTTGGTGTTCAATGACAATGTGTTTGTAGCCACCTTTTACGTAGTCAGCCGGAACCGCAGGCATAGGGTTTAGCTCTTGAATGGTCGAAGATTTACCACTTCCATTTAGTCCCAATATAATCTGATGTGTGCTGGTAAAATCAATGTGCAGATATTTGATGTCAGCGGGTAAGAGTCTTTTGTTCCCGCAAATTGTAATAGATTTTATAAACATGATGTCACCTTGATTGTGCGTTACTTTATCATATGTTAAAACACTTATGTAGGAAATAACATGAACAATTTAAATGGATTCGCCACCGCCCAAGACAATAACCCTTCGATTAATACCTCAAAGCTCTTTGTACGTTCTATCGGACGTGCTGCTGAGAACATAGATGGTACAAAAAGAACCCTTGAAATTATTCCTTTAGAAGAGGTTGGGTATCTTGACGGTGAGATTAATACCGGTCGCTCCGAGATGCAAGCGGAAGGTGTTGACTTTGAAGGTAATGCTTTTAGTTGTAAGATTGAAACGAGCAACGTTATCATGGCCGAGTGGTTCCCCTTTAGTAGTAACCGCTTGCACCCGCCCAACATTCGACGAGGTGAGCGTGTACTACTATGGCAGTACGGGGACACCGATAAATACTATTGGACCGCCACAGGGTTTGACGACAACGTGCGCCGTCTTGAGACCGCCGTATTCCGAGTGTCAAACTCCATTGATGAAGCGGACAAAGAGATTACGCCCGATAATAGTTATTGGCTTGAGATGTCAACCCAGCATCAACAAGTGACCCTTTCAACTTCTAAGAACAATGGCGAAGCTTTTAAGTACAATGTTCAAATTGACACTAAGAACTCACGAGTAACTATTTGCGATGACGCCAATAATTTCATCGAAATCAATAGTCCTGAGAAACGGGTGACCCTCAACAACACCGATGGGACACACATCATTCTTGATAAAACCAACATGAAGATACACGCCAATGACACCATTGACATTACATGTAAAACCTTGAACGTTAATAGTACCGACACCACGCTAACGGCCAGTTCATCAACCAACATCGCGGGTGGACAAACTGCTATCAATACCAGCGCTACTTCGTTTAAAGGGAGTAGTACAACCTTTGATGGTCCCTACACCTTCTTGGGGTCCGTTGCGTTTAAAGGCGCCGTCACAAGTAACGGTAAAAACATCTCCTCAACGCATACCCATGCCAACTCTGGTGGTCCAGGTACAGGTGGGCCGGTTACCTAATCGGCATAAAAGCCCTCCTAAGAGGGCTGTTAGCTATTCTACTTTACGCACTGAGATTATCTTTAGGTAGTCAAGTGATTGGGGTTCAAAACCACTCACTGGTAATACACGAGTATGATTATCAGGTTCGTGTTGTTGCACCGTTTCATACAAGTACTGTTTGTAGTAATTGTTACGGGTTGCAATAACGTATGGTCCATTTTGCGGTGATATCCAGTATTCTAGCAAACGACCGTCTGAATCCATAATCGGCAGATTGGGCTCTGACATAGAAATGTGTCGTGCCGGTAATCCGGTTGGCGGGACTGCTGTTTTCTCAACCACAAGGGTTGGGGTATCTACCACTATGATAAAACTTTGCGGCAACGTTAGATACTTGGACATGAAAAGGTCTGAGCGTAAATATTTGGCAGACAATGGCGGGATACCTTTAATGACATCCGGAGTTACTACCCCGCAGGCTTCAAGGTTAATCTCACCCACGCTATTATTAACGTGACGTACCACATCAAAGGTGCGAGTGTCGACCGTGATGACACCTGCCTCATCACCTACCACTGAGACCAGAGGAGAACTGATTAGCGGATAACCACCAATAACTACAATGATACTTTTATTACGCAGGTCTCGACCCACGTCAATGACCACTTTATTGGAGTAGGGTACACCTGGTTGATAACGACTTATCTTCTCTTCAGTGATGGGAATCATTTGTAAGTCAGCGACGTTAGCAAAGGAGAGTATACCAACAGTCAACTCGCCAATAAGTTTATGTTGGCTACCACCGCCAACCACAGCAACGCCGTCGTAATAGGGGACGTGCGGATGCATGTATCCGTTTACGGTAATAAGACTTCTTTTATTAAGCGTCTCAATAGGGACCCCAAAACGGTAAAGATACAAATCGTTCATATCACCTATGGCGATTGAGGCATTGGGGTCTAGTGTTCTTTTACACAAGTTAAAAGTATACCCCGCTTGGATAGCATTTCGCGCTTTGACCAGATTGGTTACATAGTTGGGTCGCTCTTCTGTTCCATAGATGGTCGCATTTTTAATGTAGGCCAACCAATACTCAAACGTTTGGTCTAAACGGTGGGGAAGTTTGAGTTCTCTGAACTCTTGAATAGTAATAAAGATATTATCGGTGAGAGTGGGATTAGACAACTCGATATATCCATCAACGTATTCTCGCTGGATGTACGCGATTGTCTTTAGACTGATGTCAATGTTTTCATACGAGTTGGCCGCACCGCGCGGTTTTAAATAAGATGATACAAATCTGTACATTGGGCTAACCCTCTTGTAATTAAGCGTTAATACATAAGTTAACGCGTCACTATCATATGACTTTTATCTTAAAGAATAGAAGTAATTTAAGGAACTTCTCATGGCTTCAGATTATCTATACCCATTAGATTTAACAGGGTCGCAACCGAGCAACATTATACGAGATGAAAAACATACTGTCTCGCCGCCCTCACAAATCACGCAAAGCTCTTTTATTGTACTAAGGGCATGTCCTTTCTTTGCACATAACATTGTTGTCAAGGACGGCAAAGGTCCCACCGCACGTGTGCTTAACTTCGGTGAAGATTATATTTTAACGCACAAGTCCATTGCTTTGTCTATGTTGACGAAGAAAGGGGTTTATGCCAGTATTATGTTTAAGGACCGAAACTACACAGGTTCGGTTTATGTCACCTACCAAACGGTTGGGGGCGAGTACAACCTTGACGATTATAGTATCGTTGAGAAACTAACCCGTCAAAAATACATAATTACTCACACCAGTTTTGACCAAATTGTAGGTTTGCCTGCCTCTTTTCCAAACCCGCCACATCAACATGACCCCGTAGACCTAGTAGGAATGGGGTCGGTGGTTGAGAAGATAGCAGATTTAGCGGCCGCCATCAGAGGGAACAAAGGCTCTTTTGGTTTGGTTAACACAACCATCACGAATCACATTGCGTCATCTACAGCCCACAACCCTGCTCAGGTTGGTTTAAGTAACGTCAAGAACTTTGGCTTAGCGGTGCCCAATGATTATGAAACTCGAGCAGCGGACAAATACGCCACAGCTAATACTGTCGCCGATTACGTTAACAAACGTGTCAATGAAGAGAGTAACGCTAGCGGCTTACGTTATCTCACTCAAGAATCAGCAGGTCTGTTGTATGTGAAACGTGCTGATGTTTATTCAAAAGCTGAATCGGATAACCTATATCACAACAAACAATACCTCGACAAAAATTACTTAAAGAAAAGTGATTCTGTCACGGTGGCACAGGTTGGTAACATCGTGAACACCATCGTGGACATGAGTCAATACCACACCCGAACCGAAGCGCTTGGGGTGTTTTATAGTCGCGCTATCGCGGACACCCGGTTCTACACCCGTAGTCAAACCGATGCTAAATTTGTTTCACAATCCGACGGTGATGCACGATACATACAGACCACCGACCCGACTGCTATTTTATCACAGCGCTCTGACAACCAGCTGTTGATTGAAAACGGTAAGTTCTATGTAGGTCTACAAGCACCTGAGAGCGTTACAACACTATACATCGACTGCATCAACGGCAGTGACAACAGTCCAGGTACGCGCGCAGCGCCACTACGTACGCTACAACGGGCACACGAATTGACGCCAGCGAATAAGTCGTCTACTTGGTTGCTTAGAAGTTATCTGACTTTCCAAATGGACCGAGCTAACATCTGGTACAGTTGGAACTTTAACCATAAAGTGACTGGCGGTGCCAAACGTGTCATCTCTATGTACGGCGAGACGTGGATTGACGGGGCTAAAAACTCACAAGCCACACAAACATTAGACGGTGTTTGTAACTGGTGGTATCTTGACAATCTGTCACCGGTTGAAGTCTACCTCAGAGCGTTTACCGGTGGCAACGATGCCCAAGGGTTATACAGCGCTGTTGTAGAAGATGACTCTGAGATTGTATTCAAAGGTGTCAGCTTGTTAAAACCAAAAGCATACGACGCCAGGGTATGGAGTAACCGTCTATTAAAAGACATGTCTTTCTTCTACGGCACTGGCACCATACGCTTGATTGGGGCGCGATTGTTACAACTCGGACAGTTCAAAGACCAAGACTCTGACCGCTTTAAATGGATTGCTGCCGAGAGCCACGATGACCTCAAAATCGTTTTTGACGGTTGTGTTTACGGTTACGTGAGAACCATGGTTTCAGACACGGCCATTGAGTATCTGGGCGTAGATTTAACGAGTGTGTTTGGTTATACAAAGACTGAAGGTAGACCTTTCCACTTTGAGGACACCACCGCCAGAATCACTGTGACCAACGGTACCGGTATCGGTTTGGGAGCAGCGAGTGTTGGGGGAACTACGCGTAACAGTAATATGATGGTGGCTTTAAAACGTACTAAGATGATTACTGGTCTTAACATCGTGAACGGGGTGTGTACCAATATCCAAAGCAACATAACGTTGGTGTCTTAACTGCGAGTCACCGCTTAAAAACAATGTATATTCAATAGGAGAGATGGGATGACTATCGACCCACAAGGTTTTCCGCTAGACTTGACGGGTGAGAATCCCCGCAACCTAGTTGTTAATGACACTCGCACCATTGCCGGGAACGATGACACGGTATTCGTGCCTGATGGCGGACCTTTCTTTACTCGAACCCTTGTGATACAAAGTGGTTCTAAAACATTAATACCAAACGTTGACTATAAATGTCTTCACCTATTAAAAGATGCCAGTGTTGAGTCGGGCCTTGACGTCTCCGCGGTTGTGATGATAACCAACGACAGTATCTCAAACATCACCATGAATTATCAGGTGATTGGCGGTCAGTATGCGGAGACCGTACCGGTCATCAGACAATTGCTTGAGAACGCTGATAACCTTGAGAAGAGTATCAGCTGGAACACACACGTCTATGCCAAACCAGATTTGTTTGAACCAGCGCCTCACTTTGTTTCAGGCGAGGACTTCAGTGACTGGTCATCGGTTCTAAATGGTTTTCAAGCTATTGAACGCGCTATCATGTTAAAAGACGTGGCGGCATGGGAGTCAGCGTTTCAGTATATCGACAATTTGATTACCCAGCGAGTTGGGTTGATTGACTTATCAAACTTTTATACCAAGTCTCAGGTAAACCTAGAACTTGTGAAACTGGCTTTAAAGACGGACGTGTACACCAAGACGGCATCTAATCAACGTCACTATTCTAAGACCGAAGTCAACGCTTTGATTGGTGACATTGACGGTAACGAAACGTACTACACTGAAAGTGAGATTAACTCAAAGTTCATCGAGTCCTTAGTTGCTGATGCTAAGTTTGCAACTAAAGCAGAAGTCAACAGGGTTGATTCTGCCAAGGCGGATAAGTCATCTGTGTATACGCGTGTTCAGATTGATGACCGTTTTCCGCTTAAGACCACTGTGTACAACAAAGATTACATTGATACCACTTTTGTTATTAAGGGTACGAGTTACACCAAAGCTGAAAGTGAAACCAGATACGCACTGAAGTCAGACGCCTATACCAAAGTCGATAGTGACAAGCGCTACGCTTTAAAGTCACAAATCATCTCAGCGCCTGATTTGAGTCAGTTCATGACCCGTGATGAGTCAGATGCCATTTACCTTAAAATCAACAACGCTGACGTTATCTACCTGCGTAAAACCACCGCAGACTCGCTTTACGCTAAGCACACTGACTTACATGTAATCACAACCTTAACCAATAAATTTAAAGACTACTACACCAAGGTCGAAACTGACTCCAAGTTCATCACGGACGCTGCTGCCAATAGTGCCTTTTTGACCAAAGCTTCAGCCACTTCTTTATACTTCACGAAGACCTACACGAATGCGACGTTTGCAACTAAGGTTGAAGTGGCGGATTTAAACGCAGACTTGATTAAGAAGATTGGGGTCAAAGCGGACCGTAGTTTTGTTGAGAGTACCTACTACACGAGTAAGGACACCGAACAGAAATTCTACAACAAGATTGAAAGTGATGCTAAATATCCGACGTATAGTTACTTGAGTTCGCTACATTACACCAAGCAAGAAACGCTTACGATGTTTAATAATCATTACACCAAGGCGGTAACTGATGCTGAATTTAATATAGTTAACACCGCCCTGGTGAACAGATACACGAAGGCTGAAAGTGATGGTCGTTATTACACCAAAGCGCAAGGGGATGCTAAGTACGCAACGATAAGTTCTCTGTCTTCTGAGGCAAGTCGTCTCAATGGGTTAATCAACTTGAAAGCTGCTGAGTCTTGGGTGAAAGACACCTACTACACCAAAGCCGATATTGATAAAAACCATTATACTCAAACTCAGGTCAACAACGCGTTTTATAACAAAACTGAATCAAACAGCCGTTTCCACTTGGTTAGCGATTTCAATAATGCTATTAAAGCATACGCAACGCAGGCATCCCTTAGCACAGTACAGACGAGTCTAACCACCGCGATAAACGCGCGTTACACCAAGTCTGAGACGTATTCTAAAGCTGAGGCAGACAACCGCTACATCCATCTTAACAAGCCCATCATTGAGATATCGGGTTCTACAACCGCCGCGCGCAATGTGGGGTTAGTGATAAGTAATAACCATGATACCTCAAATGTCACCGGGTCATTACAGTTTAAAGTACGTGACCAGGTTAACATGACAGTTGGTGGTGGTTATAATACCGCAAACCAAGAATACCGTTTTGAGGTGAACCTTAAACGTCCGGACAGTACGTCCGTAGGGTTAGACTTCTATGTAACCCCAACTACCATGTGGCACCGTGCATATGGGAATCTTGATAACTACTTCTTAAGTAAGAGTGACGCTTACTCAAAGGCGGACTCGTATTCTAAATCTCAGTTAGATGCCCGTTACTTACAACAGTCTACAGCTAACACCCTCTACACGACGAAGTCTGAGGCGGCCGCAGAGTCAACGAGTGTGACCAATAAGTTAAATCTAAAAGCAGATAAGACAGCTCTTAACTCATATGTCCCAACGACTACACTCACAAGTAACTATTATACTGCAGATTATATTAAAAGTAACTACCTTACAGGCAGCACCATTAATAATACGTTTGTTACTAAAACCGCTTTGAGCGTTGAGACTAATAAACTATTTAGTCAAGCGGCGTTTAACACACATAAGACATGGTTGGATGCAGCTTTAGCAAACCGTGTTACTCATACTGAGGCTTTACAATTTGCTAAAAATTCTTCGGTTGAGGCGACCTATGTTAAAATCACTGAGCTACGAAAAACTTATAACACCATAGTCGAGACAGATGCTAAGTACTACAACCGCACGACGTCAGATTCCCGCTATGCTTACAAGTCTGACTTTACCCAACACAAAGCGTGGGCTGAGTCAAACATGGCAGTGGCACTTTCACGAAGCGAGGCTTATAAAGTAGGAGATATTTATATTACCTCTTTAAACCACGCCAGTAGTGCCTCTGTTAATACTCATCACGGTTATGGTACATGGGAACGTTACGCTGAAGGTCGTACACTGATTGGTATCAGTACCACAGGGTGGACAGACGGGGGAGTGAATTTATCGGACATGGCTCCTTATTTTAGGGATTATAACACCATGACCATGGGTAATAAGTTTGGTGCGTATCAACACAAGTTGACCGATGCGGAAATGCCAAGCCATGACCACATCAATAAGTACCCTTATAACAAACTTGCAGGACTCTCGGAAGAAGTGGGCGCCACGTACGGTTGGGTAGATTCATATACTTCAAACGGGTCTGATAACAAGAACCCTTATAAAGAGCTGGCTGTCATGGGTCAAACTCGTAAGATGTTAGCCGATGCCACCATTAAAACTCAAGGTGGTGACCAGCCGCACCGTATCATTCAGCCCTCAATCGTCATGGGTATCTGGAGACGTGTCAAATAAAAGGAGATTGTTTGATGTCAGAGTTTACCAACTTTGACCCTAAAACCACACTCGTACCCGTACCTCACACCGAAGAGGTATTGGGGCGCGAGCACTGGATTGTTGCCAAAGGGTTTGAGTATTACATTGGCAAAAAAGAGGACAACTGTTATATACAAATACCAAAAGGGTATCTGACTGACGGCGCAACTGTCCCTAAATTCTTTCGCAGTTTTGTCCCTACGTGGGGTAAATACGGTGCCGCTACTATCGTCCACGATTACCTGTGCGAGTTCCTCACGATACGGGAGCAGGGACGTGAGGTGGTAATTTCGCGTGCGCGCGGAGACTACATCTTCTTGGAGGCTATGAAAGTTTTAAACGTACCATTGTATCGTAGGTTACCTATGTATATAGCCGTACGGTTATACTCTTTGTTGGTCAAGCAAGACCAACCTAGTCCCTGGGAGCAAAAGCGTTTGTTGGAGTTGGCCCTTGAGGCTAACTTTAATAAACATGGCAATTACGACATACCAAAGGAGACATGATGGCTAACGTTACCGACAAACAAATCTTTGAGGCACTGCGCGAGCATGTGAAACCTGCAAAGCTTACCCAGCTACTCGTTGACATCACTAACGAGGCAATGGAAGACGCCGAAGCCAGAGAGATGGTGATTACTTCTCTTGGTCTTACGCCTAAGAATGAGAAGCCTGTTACTCGTCCTTATAACCTCACTGAGTTTACTGCTAAAAAAGTTTACCCAGAATTTAATTTAAAAGCCATTCCTTTGTTACTCAAGTATGCACCGCTTTACGGCGTCATTACTAAGAAACAGTTTTGTGCTTTTGTCGCCACAATGATTGTCGAGTCTAACGGATTCAACGCTAAACGCGAGAACTTCAATTACCGACCTGAGCGTCTGTTAAAAGTGTTTCCTAAGTCACGCATACCAGACCTTAAGTTTGCACGTGAACTTGTGGCGCAAGGACAACCCGCTATTGCAAACCACCTGTATAATGGACGTTATGGTAACCGCATCGGCAGTAACGACGGATGGAACTACCGTGGAGGTGGACCTATTCAGTTGACCTTCCTTGACAACTACCGTGCTGCTGAGAACCGCCTAGGTATACCACTGGTGGCTAACCCTAAACTGATTGAAGAGCTTGACACAGGGGTTCTTACTGCGTTTGACTTCTGGCGTCATAAACGCGTCAATGAACTTGCCGACGGTATCAACGTTTATAGTAACGGTTATACACTAAACACCCTAAACAATCGGGGCGTTGAAACCAAGAACTATAAAATGAACACCGGCATCGTGAACGTACGTAAGCGTGTTAACGGTGGCGATAATGGTCTTGAAGAGTTCGCTGAATACTTTGAATTGTGTATGCAGTGGTTCTGATAACCACACGGCATAAGGGGAGAGTCTGCGGACTCTCCTTTTATGCGCTTAAACTTTACCATACCGTAAATGTTTTAGTGTGTCTATACAACCTTTACCGGGCTTGCTACATATCAAATCATCATGCGTAACTTTAATAAAGGTGTCAGGTTGACTGATAAAGACCCGAGCGTATTCAAGATAGTCTTTGAAGAACTCTCTGATAACATGTATCACCACACTCTCATCCGCGCGTCCCGATAAGACTCTGTCAACCAAGGTTTCATCGTAGTAATGTATCACTTTACATGCAGGTAGTGCCGGTAGGTTAATACCGTAACCAAGTCCTGTGCGTTGTTGTGATAGACCTTTATTGGTTAGTACCAATGTTTCATTCGCTTCAAGCTTGATTTTGTATACGTTTTCTATATACTCTAAAAAAATCAATCCAATCCAAGTGATGCAATTTTCTTTTAACTGCAAGTACTCAACTTGGGCAACTTTAAAGAGCCATTGGTATTTATGGGACATGACCATTCCTTCGGGTGTTAAATGATAGAGACGATGAGATAATGTATAACGGATATAATGGTTGAGAGTAAGTTTGCTGGTATTTGGTCACCATGGTTGATAGTGTTCTGACGATAGAGTAAAGTCATACCACTAAAGAGTAACAGCAGAATGACGTTTATATCGAGTAGCAAAGTACTAGACAAGCTGTTGTCATACATCTTCTTCATGAGGTTGTTGTTACTCACCACACGAATCTCAGTATAAAACCCTTGTTCCTCTACCCTATCAATAATATCCTCTTCATAAAACTGTTGCTGGATATTGTAAGGTAGACGATTATAAATCGCTAGTATCTCATCGCCCGTCATGGATGGTGTGATTTGATACTCAGCATCAACTCGCTGGTTAACCACCGTGATGACTTTACTCATGATGCTAAACTCTGATATGGAGAACTGCCTCATTAGTGCTCCAATGGTTGGTAAGTTCATACTGCCTCCGAATTTATTTAAAACTCAGCAGTCAACTTAAAGTAACAATGACCCACACAGATAGAATCCACTGAGTGTTCGTCGAGTACCGATAAGTCTTTTTCTGATATGATGCGCTCGTTTTTCATCAAGGCCTTTTGCATATCGTCTTTGTCCTTGGAACGACCGTAAACCCCCATCGCGTTTTTAACCGTGGGTGGGTCGAAGGTATAAAACCCTACGTCGTAATCGTAATCAAAGACTGCGGTTTCAATCGCATTCAAACACAAACACAAAGAGGCAAACGCTTGAGGAAACTTTCCTAAGAAAGCAGCTTCACAAATGACCACGTCGGGTTGGTACTCTTGTAAAACGTCTCCAATGAGTTTTCTGATGGTTTGGGTATTAACCAAAGCGTTCGAGGCAAGACCGTACGGTTTGTCCTCGAACCCCTTCTTCTTTTTTTCAATATAAAAGGTATCTACGAATAAAACCTCTTGCTTCTGTTGTGTGAAGTCTAAGTTTGATACGCAGATACCCATGTTCATGCCAGGGTCGATTGAGACGACCCTCACAGATAATGGTTTAAATAGTTTTTTGTGCATCTCATTGGGATTGGGTGGAAGTTTCTCAACACTCTCCGCAATGACTGGAAAGTTACGCCTCCGCTTTGAGGCGCTACTCTTACCTCTTTTGGACCTACGTCGTCTTCCCATGATAAACCTTATTGATTAGTTGCTCGAGAAGAGCGGCTCGGCTGCGCCAAGGTCTAACTCAAACCCGAAACCTTGGTTGCCGCTAATGGCACTATAGAAGGGGTTCATAAAACAAGTTACCTGTACACCTACAGCCTCTACAATGTTTTGATTGGCAATGTTGGTTGAGGTTTGTGTACCACCTAATGGGTATTCTTGTTGAACCACTTTATCAATACCAGAACAAATAGCAATCTCTGAGATAATAGCAAACTCAGCTGACCCGTATAAAATTTCACAGGCTTCTTTTAACCAGTTCACGTCTTGTTCTGTGAAGTCAATCAAGACTGATGAGCTGACCGATAAGAACGAGCCGTCGTTTTCTTGACCGATGGTCGGACGAGCTGGATTTAGATTGTTGATTGATGGGATAAACTCAACTGTTGCTGGAATACCGTCTTGTACCTTGGTGTGTAACATCTTAGAGGCAAGCTCTTGCGTTGGTAGTTTACGGGCAAAATAAGCTACGTAGTATTCCCCGTCAATCATCAAAATCTTACGAAGACGATAATTGACTCGCTGTTCACGAGTTAAGTCTTGGTCAATAGGTTTGACTACAAAGGGTAGTATCTCGTACAAGCACGCATCGTTAGAACGATGAACAACTGTGATAGGTAGAGGAATGGCTTTCTCGCCTTTGGTTACCATGGCATGACCACCATTACCAATACACCAATACTGGGTTGCTAGTTTATTGGTGTCCGTTTCCGCATTATAACTCTGAGCGATTTGTGCCCCAGCGGTCATAGGGTTCGGTTGGTACGGTACAATGTCAGGTACGTTGAGTGCCTCGTTAATAGTAGTAAATTCACGAATCTGGTGAGGGGTCTTTAAAGTTTGGCTTGTTTGTAATGCGGCGCCGTAAATGGTACGGGTTACAATCTTTACTGCATCTGCCACGATGTATCTCCTTTAGAATAAATACTTAGTCATAAAATAATCATGACGCAAGTTAATAGTTGCACAAAAGGGAGGAGCACTCGCTCCTCCCCCCTATGCTGATAAATTACCAATTGTAGTACTTGGTGTTATCGGTGCTCTTAGATTCCACATACAAACGTTCTTCATTGATGTAAAATGGCATCATGCGTACATTTGATTTGATGTAGATAGAACCGTCAGTTTCAAACGTGGCTGGCATGTACCCTGCATCAGTAAACATCTGCTTGTTTGGGATATGAAACGTATCGTGTCCCATAAACCAGTCTCTCATATCAGAAGTGTTATCTGTAGAAACAAACACATTGTCCACTTGGTTAGGTCCAACCCAGTGGATGGTGGCACCCACTAAGTCTAGAGGGTGAATGATAAAATCATTAACGTTACTAGCGGTACCTTCCACATCGTTTTTACCAACGAACATCTCGCGGTTGACTTTATCAATGCGGTCTTTTAGGAGAATACGTCTCTCCTCTAAGGTGAGACCTTGTTGGTCGGCAATCTGTTTTACCTGTGCGTCTAAAAACTCAAAGACTTTGTCCTCGTGTTGAGAAATCATCTTGTCTTTAAAGCCGGTTAGATAAACAAACTGATTGGTTACCGCTTGAGACTCAGCCACATCTTCCCACAATGTCATCCCCTCTACTGGACCTGGTGAAGGAGGTGTATGATACTTGCCTTCATGGTGACAGCGTACGACGTCTACAGAGCCGTAGGTTGGACTGTCGAGCCAATTGGTCCCTGAGCGCTGTTGTTTGACCCAACGCTCAGCACGGCTATACAAACGTTCTTCCGTGAGATACTGCAAAGCGGTCGCAATCGACCGGGCTTGAGAATTTGAGGGCAGTAACTTGGCGTTGAAGACAAACGTCTTTTTCGTCTCTTTACCAAATGTCACCGTGATTGCCGCAAAGTCTGTGGTAATCTTTTTAGTGTTGTCTAATTGTACCACCCCGGCGGCGTTCTGTGGGACCACTGCCGGGGGGCGATACGGTTGTTGAACCACCGGTACCCGTTCGGTTGAGATTAGGGTCACAGACCCCGACCCATATTCCTGACGTAGTGAGTGACGTCTGTTCTTGTACTGTGATTTGAGTGGGTCGTATTCACCCCCACTCGGATTATGTATTGGACAATACATTCAAAGTCTCCTAATTTAATTAATGTTTTATAAGAAGTGTGAACAAGACTTACCTTGGAGGACATGTACCCCAGACCGGAGTATTAGCTGCAGTTAAAGCCGAACCGTCCTTGAAATATACTGGGAGGGTTTTAATGTGAGTAACACACCATTTAGATAAATTCTGGTTAAATACTTTCGCACCATTAAACATCAAGTCCATAAAGGCGACATTACTAACGTTCCAACCTGATATATTTTGATTGAATGCTGCCGCACTTAAGAACATTGTACTCATACTGGTAACCTTGCTCGTATTCCAACTTGATATGTTTTGGTTAAACATAGGTGCATATGCAAACATTCCGTTCATATCGGTAACGTTACTCGTATTCCAACTTGATATGTTTTGGTTAAATATAGATGCAAACGCAAACATGTTAGACATATTGGTAACCTTACTCGTATCCCAACTTGATATGTTTTGGTTAAAATTAGATGACCCGTAAAACGCGGAACTCATATTGGTAACATTACTTGTGTCCCAGTTACTAAAATCAGCGTTCGCAGGTAAAACCAGTCCTGAGTACACACTGGTGAGAGAAGTTATATTAGAAATAGCGGCCCTGTCAGGGTATTTTCTTATGTCGTCTATTGTGTAAACACTTATATAGCTCTTAGGGTCACCGGTGAACGTGTGGGTCTGAAGACTAGGAATACCTTTACAAAAAACAGTGCCGGTATCAGTGGCTTTATACCACCCAGTTCCAGAGTACAGCGCAGCTGGACCTTGGTCAGCCTCCCATACAAGCTTAGTGCCAAGGTATATCTGTTTAGCTCTGGTACTTCTGAAGATTACGTCTCTAACACCAGTAGTAGATAAAACAGGCATTACATACTCCTTAGGTTACAATATATATCGTATTGGCGTCTTTTGTTACAATAGCATTATACTGCGTAGGCGTACCCGTCCATACTTTAGCAAAGGTACTGTTGGCCGCCGTTTTGGTATAGTAGTTAGCATCACTTTGGGCTTTAGTATAAGCCACATTCTTATACTCGTATCTTGCGTCCATCTCGGTACGAGTATAAGTCACTGTCTTTTGGTGATACCTGGCATCAGACTCAGCCTTAGTGTAGTCATCTGTCTTTAAAGCGTACTTACCATCAGAGACAGCCTTAGTATAAGCAACACCCATATACTCATAACGCGCATCGGCTTGTGCCTTGGTGTAAACATCAGCCGACTTAGCAAAGTAGGTATGTAGGTCACCGTAGACATTATGCCATATTCCCGCATGGGTAATCTTAACAGAATTTAACTGTGTACCCGCGGTATTTGCTAGATTAATGGTCAAGTGCGATGATTTATCGGCATTGGTGGTGTAGAACATACACCCTGAACGCACTCCCCTAACAGTAAAGTCAAGAAGCGGTGTCGTGGTACGTGTAGCATGAGTAGTGTCTAACCTTAGGCCGGTGCCCTCTGTGGTAGACGTTGCGTCTGTAATGGCAATGAGATTGTCAACCATTTTGTAGTACCTACCGTCCATCTCAGTACGTGTGTAGGTAACACCCTTCTGGTGATACCTAGCATCAGACTCTGCTTTAGTATAATCATCTGTCTTTAACGCATACTTACCATCGCTTACTGCTTTAGTATAATAGTTAGCATCTGACTGAACTTTGGTGTAAACGTCCGCCTTTTGATAGTACCTCGCATCTGATTCAGCCTTAGTATAATCGTCGGTCTTCAATGCATACTTACCATCACTTTGGACTTTAGTATAGACGTCAGCACTGTAAGCGTACCGGCTGTCGGCAACAGCTTTGGTCCAGTACTTACTATCCGCACCGGTTACGGACTCAAGTTCTAACCAACTACTCCACGCCGTAGCAGAGACACCCGCCCTTATAAACAATTGGTTGCTACCGGCGTGTACCATCTGTGTAGGAAGACCACCACTTGCATCGCCATACGTAAAGTTAGTTGTCAAGCCACTATATCCGGAAACCCCAGGCACACCAATAGTGCTAGCGGTTTTAAATTCTCGTGCCTCCCGTCCCGGATAGTTTGTAATGTACCACTGAGGGTTTTGATTTGTGCTTCTGGTATCTGTTGCTTGAATAATGCCCGCTAAATCGGTTTTACTGTACACATCGGCTTTTTGATAGTATCTGGCATCAGACTCAGCCTTAGTATAGTCATCGGTCTTGAGCGCATACTTACCATCAGAGACAGCCTTAGTATAAGCAACACCCATATACTCGTATCTAGCGTCAGCAACAGCTTTGGTATAATAGTTAGCATCACTCTGGGCTTTGGTGTAATAATTAGTATCACTCTGAGCCTTAGTATAGGCAACTCCTACGTATTCAAACCTTGCGTTTGCTTGAGTCATGTCGTAATACCTAGCATCAGACTCAGCCTTAGTATAACTTGCTGTTTTAAGGGGATACTTAGCATCTGATTCCGCTTTGGTATACGAATCTGTCTTTAAAGGATACCTACTATCCATTTCGGTGCGAGTATAGGTCTCACTCTTAATATAGACGTCTGCTGCCTTAGCGAAGTAAGTATGTAAGTCACCGTAAGCGCTGTGCCAAAGTTTAGTGCTATATATTCTAAAAGATGCAGACAACCCTGATGCGTTAGGACCAGCAGCTGTCTGTGTAAAGAAAGATAGAGCATTTTCTGTGGTCGATTTAGAAGAGGTGATATACGCGGTAAACATACTTGCTGGGTTCTTCCAAGCAATATACGCCGTTTCTGTGTGTGTTGAGGCATAATTACTTATAACCACATGGTTGGCGTTAGTGCCTGTTCCTAAAGTGTAGGCTGCTTGTTTATCGTATAAATACCTAGCATCCCCTTCAGCTTTAGTATAACTTGCTGCTTTTAAAGGATACCTTGCATCCATCTCAGTACGAGTATAAGTCACTGTCTTATTGTGATAGTTGGCATCACTTTGCGCTTTAGTGTAAGCGTCTGCCTTTAAAGCAAACCTTACATCTGCTTGAGTTGTATCGTAAAACTTAGCGTCTGTTTCAGTTTTGGTATACACTACAGTTTTTTGATAGTATCTAGCGTCAGATTCCGCTTTAGTATAGTCGTCGGTCTTCAGTGCAAACCTTGCGTTTGCCTGGGTCATGTCGTAATACCTAGCATCAGATTCCGTCTTGGTGTAACTTGCAGCTTTTAGTGGATACCTTCCATCTGCTTCTACCTTGCTGTAGTACTCGGTTGATTTGGCAAAGTAGGTATGTAGGTCACCATAGCTTGTATGCCACAACCCTCCGTTAGTTAGTTTAAGAGATTCAACGCTTGCTCCGGCGGCGTTGGTATTATGGAAAGACATCACACTTTCAGTGGCACCTGCTCTTGTGGCATAGATAAAACCAACATTAACTCCACTATTGTTAAACGATATATTGGATGTTCTACCCGAGGTATTGTTATTATTGAGAACGATACCTGTACCCGCGGTATTCGTGTTGGCACTATTTACTGTAAGTAGCTGAGCAGATTTATCATAGTAATTGCTATCGCTTTGCGCTTTAGTGTAAGCTACGCCAACGTACTCGTATCTTGCGTCTGCCTCGGTTTTAGTATACACTACAGTTTTTTGATAGTATCTAGCGTCAGATTCCGCTTTGGTATAGTCGTCAGTCTTCAGTGCAAACCTTGCGTTTGCTTGAGTTGTGTCATAAAACTTAGCATCCGTTTCCACTTTGGTGTAACTGGTGCTCTTTAGCTGGTAGCGAGCCTCGGCTTCTACTTTAGAATAGTACTCTGCACTCTTAGCAAAGTAGGTATGCAAATCACCATAACTTGTATGCCAAATACCGGTATTTGATACGTTAAGTGCCCTACCGGTTGTACCGACGCCTATATTAAAACGTATTTCAGCAGCAGTCCCCTTACCGTAATAATACAAATAACCTGTTCTTTCAGTCCCGTGTCTAAACTCTAGAAGCGGTGTATCTAACGAGGTTGTGTTTGTATTACTCAACACAATCCCTAACCCATCACCCCCGGTTTTGTTACCAGTAACTGTAATTAGACTATCAGTATAATTGATGTACCTTGCGTCCGATTCAGTACGAGTGTAGGTCACACTCTTTTGATGGTACCTGGCGTCAGATTCAGCCTTAGTGTAATCATCGGTCTTTAAAGCGTACTTGCCGTCTGATTCTGATTTCGTATAAACGTTGGTAGCTAACGGATACCTACCATCAGATTCGGTCTTTAAGTAAGTAAGTGTTTTTGGTGCAAAGTTAGTGTCAGACTCAGCTTTGGTATAAGTGTTGGTGATTTGAGAGTAACGTCCGTCCATCTCAGTACGTGTGTAGGTAACAGTCTTTTGATGATATAAGCTCGCGGTCTCGGTCTTTGTGTAATACCGTCCATCAGCCTCTACCTTGCTATAGTACTCAGAAGACTTAGCAAAGTAGGTATGCAAATCACCATAACTTGTATGCCATAACCCAGTGTCGGTAGCCACGAAATAAGCTAAAACCGAACTCCCCGATACTTTACCAAATTGCAACTTGCCTTTGTTATCCCCGTCGATAAGCGCATTTAGAGTATAGACATCAGAGCCCCTTGACCACTTAATTCCGCCAAGTGTAGCCGCACCAGTTGGTGCGGCTATATGCAGGGCTAGAGTGTTAGTGTCCCCGGTGTTTGGCGCAAGCGTTATCTCATTAGACTTACTACTAATGTAGCGACCATCACTTTCAGTTTTGGTATAGACCAATGTCTTAGTATGATAGTTGTTGCTAAGGTTTGTAGTCAGTGCAGTAAGCTTACCCTCTTCGGTTGTGACCCGCCCTGTTAGCGAGGTAAACTCACCCTTTGGTGGATAACGTCCATCACTCTCAGCTTTCGTATAAACAGCGTTTGCCGAAGAGGCAAATTTCGCGTCAGCCTCTGTTTTGGTGTACGTTTCACTACTTTTAGCAAAGTAGGTGTGTAGGTCACCGTATAAAGCATGATTAATCCCTGAACGAGTTAAGGTCATCACATCTGTGGTACCCGTTTTCTCAGTATTAGTAATAGTAAATACTAATCTACTAAGAGCTGCATCGGTACTATTCAGATAAGAATAGATAGAAGAGACTTTGGCGGCACCGTAATTAAAGTTTAGGTTGCCGGTCTTGTATCCAGAGCCTAACGCAGCGACAGATAAACCAACATCAGTGCCGCTACCCGATACGAGTAAATTGGAGGTGCTTGAGTTGTAGTATTTAGCATCTGACTCAACCTTTGTGTAAACGTCAGTTTTCTTGTAGTAGTTATTGTCGAGATAGGTTCTATCGGTTGTAACGCGGTTAGACAGAGTGGTTACGGTGCCATCTAACGCACTAAGGCCTGAAGCCAGAGCAAACCTACTATTGGCAGTGTCAGTAGTTACATAATCGGCACGTATCTCAGATAACAAACTGTCGATAATCGGTTTATTATAGACGCTCTCTGCGGTTGCAAAGTAGGTATGAAGTTTACCGTAGCTCCCGTGTTCTATATATGTCGGCGTCACTGTTAAGGCTTTGACAGGGTTGGTCACAAAGTTTGGACGTAAGTCTAGTGTAAAATACGCCTCTTTGGTAGCCGTGTTTGTGATACGTAGATTACCGATAGAATGAGTTTCGTTGTTCCATACAATCCTACCTGACTCAAGGTTGCCTGCGTTAGTGTTGTTTAAATTAAGAACAGCACCCGAACCTGAAGAAGCGGTGTTAATAACACTTAGGGTATCAAGACCTACCTTTAAATAACGGCTGTCTGAAACTGCCTTTAGGTAACTTGAGTCTTTAGGTGCGTAACGCGCATCTGACTCGGTCTTGGTGTATACAGTGGTTTTGTTTGCCAATGTATCGTTAGCGTTGGCAATAGTGATATACGTACTTGCCGCAGCGGCTTTAGACAAATAGTTAGTAGCAACTGTTCCTAACGTCTGAGTCGCCTTATCACTTATAGCGGTGGTGACTTCCCCCTTTTCAAAGTACCTGGCGTCTGAGTCTATACGGGAATAGGTCAGTGCCAAGGTAGCATACTTACCGTCGCTCTCAGTCTTAGTATAGACACTATCAACATTAGCAAAACGCTCTTCAGCGTAGGCTGAAGTAATGTAACGCTCAGCTGACCCAGTCACAAGACCTTGTTCAGCTGCCGCAATGGCATCGTCTACTTGAGCCTTGGTGTAGTAAGACGCCTGGATGGCGGTTTTAGTAAGGGTCGTGTCTTTGGTGGCGTAAGTGGCAGCGGCTGCAGTCTTGGTTAAATATGGTGTCCAATCAATGGCTGCAAACTTGGCGTCAACTTGAATTTTGTCGTAATACTTAGCGATGAGTTGCAACTCAGTTAAGGTGTTGCTGATTAACGCATACTTACCATCCGACTCAACCCGCGAATACGTTAGTGCTTTGGTAGCAAACTTGGTATCAGTATTATCTTTGTTGTAATAGTTGGTTGTAAGGTTGGCACTCACTGGGTTGATACGCGAGTCAAGCAGAGTGTTAATCTCTGTTTTGGTATATGTTGTTGCAATGGGTGCAAAGGTTGCTTCAGCGTCCCCGCGTGAGTAGACCCATGATTTAGAAGCAAACTGCTCATTAACGGCAGAGATGGTGTAAACGTTATTCTTTAGAGCAAACCGGTTATCAGACTCAAGGCGAGTATAGAGTTCAGGTTTGAAGTAGATATTGTTTTGAATGAAAGTACGTGTGTATCCCTCATCAACGTCAATGAACTTAGAATCGGTTTCTTCTTTGGTGTACGTTGTGATAGCTTTAGCGTAGCGTCCATCCGCCTCAGTTTTAGCGTAAGAGCGTTCTAAAGGGGCAAAGCGAGCATCGGAGTCAATCTTAGTGTACGTCTCATTCTTCATCGCCCAGCGAATATCGCCTTTATCGGTTGTTGAGTAAGGTGACAAATCAACGCGCGGCGGTATCTCAGTTTTAAGAGCGAAGGTTCTAAAGGTTTCATCTTTAGTGTACAAGTCGGTCTTACTATAACTAAAATCAATACCAGCATAGCGGATGTCCGCTTCATCTTTAGTAAAGGTGTCGTCTTTTAAAGCGTATTTGGTATCGGATTGTACCTTGGAGTAAACTCTATCTAGGAAAGCAAAACGAGCGTCAGCCTCGCTTTTAGTATAAACTACACTCTTTTCTGCAAATCTAGCGTTTGCTTGCACGGTCGTATAATAGTTACTTAAGTCTAGGTTCTGTTGAACATAGAAGAAGAACTCTTTTAGTTCCATGACGCCTTCGTCTTTCGGTTTGACGATGACAATTTTGTCGGTTGGGTCTAGCACTTCTAGGTTACCGAGGTCCTGTAGTTTAGTGCCTTGATATGTTTTAGCCATGGTATAAAATCCTTATGGTGGGGTTGACTCAAGTTACGGTAAGGAGGCCAAGACTTGGTCAATCTGAATCATGGTCTGTCGCTCAATCTCACGTACCTCGGCAATACTGGTTGCAACCTCAACTTCATGTTTCATCATACGAAGTTGAGCTAGAACATCAAGCGCGTGGTGAAAAAGACCGGCTTGATATAAAATAAGTTGACACGCCTCTACAGGGTTCATCCGTGCAGGGTCACTAAAGGCAGTTACTTGCGGTGGCGCAGGTCCGGCGTAGTTCGCCTCTGTCCAGGCAATTGCTTGTTGCTCACGCTGAATATACTCCATGTACACGTTGTTGTGTATGGCGTAGATGTCGAGAACCCGGTCGTTGATTTTAGAGAAGACACTGAAACGAACTTCCTCAAGTCGTTCGGTTACCGCTTTTGGGTTGGTTGACCAAGTCCCGTTGCTAAATTTGTAACCCGGGGCAGGTGGTGCCACCGTGGTCACTAGGTGTTCTGGGTAGGCGCCTGGGTCTACCTCGAATCCATTATGGATGTTGTATAACTTTGACATAATCCTTTCCTTTAAAAGTCCACCCGAAGATGTAGTTGACTGATAGCGACCACGTCTTCATTAACTGCATGCGGGGCCGAAGCTGGTGGCAATCCATATTCTGTTTTATCTATCATGTAGTTATAGTTGGGATATAACACAGGGCGGATGTAGACGGTCCCAGGTGGCAGGGTATTTTGTTTGTAAGCGCCGGTTGTGTTGTAAACCGTGTCAAACTCGATAGTACCTTGAATCAAGTGACTGGCTGGTGAATCGTACTGACTACCTACCGCCTGCATACATCTAAACTCGAACTCATCAGGACCCAAGTAAGGTTTAGAGCGTGCAATGCGCGTGCCAATTGGGTATGCGCCGTCTTCAGTATAAGGATTTGGATGGTCCCACTTTTTAGAGAATTTGACAGATTTACTAACCTCAATAAGATGTCCATCGGCAGCCGCATTCTCGTTTTCTTTAAAGGGTATGTACTCCCCGAATGCAA